>BOSO01031037.1:0-16425 GCA_018403395.1 Gorsachius goisagi | reverse complement strand
TGGAGGTATTTAACAGACAGGCAGACGAGGTGCTTAGGGACATGGTTTAGTGGTGGGATGGCAGGGTTAGGTTAACAGTTGGACTTGATGATCTTAAAGGTCTTTTCCAACCTAAACAGTTCTATGATTCTATGATTCTATCCTTAATTTTTGTCCTCTTCATGATAAGAGCAAAAGGATCTAGACTGGACTGTTACCTCCTTTATTAAACCAACAAGAACTTTAGAAATGAGTTTTGGGAGGGCCAGTACCATAGCTCCACTGCTTTCATGTGTTTTTTTTTCTTACTGAGCTGGATGGGAGGAACCCATCTACTCTTCTGATAATCCAGCCCAGCTGCAGAGGGTTGGATACAAGTGCAGCTCTTTACCTCATGAAAAGGCTGCTTGCCTTGTGCCAATGGAGTTGGGGAAGAATGATCAAACAGCATCTAGGTTTAAAAAAAAAAAAAAAAAGTAAAAAAGAAAATAGAATGTTTACATTAGACTTTCAGACACTGCTAACATCACAGATGGGTGGGCAAGGCAGGGTTTCCTGAGGTAAACAATGAGCTGATGCAAATATAAAAGGCCAAACCAAGGATCACAAAACATTTTTATGCCTCATGTGTATCCTATAAAGAATTCTGCTGCTTCCATAAATACTGCATGAAATTTAAGAGTTAAATCTTTCAGTTTAACCTACTCATACTTCTGAAGGAAGGCAGAGTAGATTGCATGTGCTTAATACTATTGTTGTTACCGACACGCATTTTGTTCATGGTGTCAGGCTGTAACGTTCAGTAGTACACACAGCCAGTCCTGCGCCGACTGGAATTTGATCTACTCACGGGCAGGTTTCAAGGAGCGGTGGGAGTGCATTTAACAGCCCTACCGCCAGGTAAGGCTGCTTACACACACGTTTGCAACGGTTGCTGCCTAGCTGGGCCGCTGATCCTTGCTCCAGTTCTAGGATGTGAAAAAGACTTTTCCTCTTTCCAGCTCCTTATTAACAGGCAGATCAGCTGGGAGACTATTCCTCTCAAATTCAACATGCATTAAAGCAACAAAGCAGTCCCACTGGTATAAAATTACCACAGAGTCAAATACTGGAAACTTGGTGGTCATTGGAAAGTAGAGAATGAGATTCTGGTCCTACTAAATTTTATGGGAATGCTATAATTTTACTGGAGCCAGGCTTTCACCCTATACTCTAAAATGAAATCCCAATCAAATTATTCTATGGAAGTTAACTAGTGATTATGTTACTGTCTTCATTAATGTCTCTATTAATTTTTCTTTTATAAGATAGGAATCAAATAATTAAATATTACACATTTGTGGTTTAGTGAAATGCACAGGAAAAGGTAAAGGCATGAACTGAAAAGTAAAGATATTTTCAAGTTTAAAGAACCATGTGATCTTCATATCACAGCATGAACAGAAAAGATAAGGGACCGTATCAAAGATCTGTAATTGGATTAGAAAATGATCTGATCATATGGTGTCTTTATTCTTTAGATTAAGCCATTGTCAGAAAAAAAAAAGAGCAGGGAATAAAAGGGGAATAAAAAGAGAAAGCAACCCCTCTTTTATATTTTGTAAAAACAGACAAAACAAAACAAGGAATATTCAGATGGTGGAAGATGGGACAACCTGATACCAGCATAAGTCAGTTACACCTCTCTCTCAAGCTAAGCTTTGTATTCACTGTTTGCAATAATTTGATTAAACAGTGACAAACTGATTGCTGAACCCCAGCCTCACTTGCTGCAGTAGCACCATGCTAGTTCCATCAGCTGGGATTACTGCACTTCTCATCTGCAACTTTCTTCCAGATCCTGTGGATAAGAATTACTACAGCTGAATTGTCATTGTGTATGTGTGTCCTGGTTTCAGCTGGAATAGAGTTAATTTTCTTCATAGTAGCTAGCATAGTGCTGTGCTTTGGATTTAGTACTAGAAGAACGTTGGTAGCACACTGATGTTTTTAGTTGTTGCTAAGTAGTGCTCAGACTACTCAGGGACTTTCTGAGCTTCTCCTGCTCGGCCAGGTGCATAACAAGCTGGGAGGGAGCACAGCTAGGACAGCTAACCCAAATGACCAAAGAGCTATTCCATACCATAGAACGTCATGCTCGGAGGGGGTTAGTCGGTCAGCGGCTCGGGGAGGGATTGTTGCTCGGGACAGGCTGGGCATTGGTCGGCAGGTGGTGAGCAATTGCATTGTGCATCATTCATTTTCTATATTATGTATATTCTATTACCATTCTCATTATTACTATTATTTTCTCTTATTAAACTATCTCTATCTCAGCCCATGGCTCCAATCTTTTTTTCTTCCCGATTCTCTCCCTCATCCCACTGAGGGAGGGGGGAGTGAGCAAGTGGCTGCATGGTGCTTAGTTGCCAGCCAGGTTAAACCATGACAATGTGATTAGTAGAAATCACAGGCATCTGGGAGAGCATCCTGTAAGCGTATCACCTAAAGAGCTGGAGTCTCCAGGTACATTTGTCTTTTGTTACTTCACATACTTTTCACACCACTAGGCACATAAGAAGCATGTCATGGAGGAGAGTCCAGGTGCAGAGTTGAGGCATAGATTACGGCCTCCAGTAGACCTGCCCTAGAGGATGCCTACATCTATAGTCCCCCCAGCAACAGCACAGGTCTGCAATGCCTCTCTTCCCTGGCAAGCCTGGCTGGGACTGATCAGAAAGATTTGGTGGGAGCTCAGATGAGATCAGAGAGTGGAGGAGAGGGTGTGGTGTGCTTGAGGGTGGTCCTGGCTGTGGTGTCAGACTGAAGAGGTTGGGGGACTGGGGATCTTGAAGCTGGTTGTAAGCTGAAAGTTTTACGTGGGAGGGGAGCTGTTTATGAAGTAGGATGAAAGTAGTTGGGAGCTGAGGTAGTAAGGAAGTCATGGGTTTGTAATCGTGGTTTGGAGAGCTGTATGGAGTATGGCTAGAGGATGTGGCACCTTGCCAGGTGATTTTGGAAGGTGTCTCCTAGAAGCAAAACATTTGCCCTTTATCTGAGCTCTGTAAGTGCATAACGGGTAACAGAGAAAAACAAACGTAAGCAGCACCGTTTCTGCCAAAGCACGTTCTTTGGAGAGCACATTCTCCTGCAGTGAAAGTGGACCCTCCTGGCAAGGCTGGAAATGTGGCAATCTTTCTGCATTAACAAGGAGCTGTTAACCAAATACCTAAATAAGTTGGAAACCACAAGAACAAAATCTCACTGTTTCCATATGTCTCTTGGCTGCATCCCCTTAGTGGTTGTGCTGCTGAAACTTCTGTGTATTATATGAAGTCTGTTAACTATGAGTTAGATAAGAATGTGACCACATTTATTGTTGATTTTGACACAACCCATGAAACCACCCAAAAAGAGAGCACTGAAAGGATTCCTGAGAAAGTCATTGCTAATTTCACTCAGTAAGTTCCACATTGCCCCTGTGGGAAAAGATAGAAACTCAGCAGTAAGGGAGCATAGTAAAAGAAGGAAAAATATCCCCCACGTGCAAACAAAGACAGGAAAACACACTGGCAAGTTTCTATCCTATTACAGAAGCATAACTGTAATCCTTCCAGCAAAGTGATGTTAACTACCAAAGAGGGGCAGGAGCTCTCCAGAAACTCACAGTCTGTCATGGAGTATGTTCATAATAAGGGAAATAAGCCGACTTGTGCTTTTACTTGGGTATGACATCACTGACAGCCAATTAGAAAGTTCCACTTGTGTCATTTCATAATAAAGAAAAGACTATTCAGCACTCACTGCATCAAAGAACACATGTCACAGAGATTTGCACAGAAATGGGTTGATTAATTTTTAATGAATTATACCAGGAAAAGTTTCCTTGTATAAATTGCTGTGAGAATACCAGTGATAACCCATGCTTGAATAAAGGGTTTCTGCATGTGTGGGTTCTACAACTACAGAGACACTGAGCAAAATTGAACTAAAAATGGTGCTACTCACCCTAATCTATCCAGTTCATAACAGCAATAAAGCCAGCATGGGGTGCACGGTAGTGCAGGTTTTAAAGGCCATTTTATTCCCTGGAAGTGTGTCCTGTAACTAGCAGAATGCTTTCCAACCGTCTTTGTTTTCAGTTCGAGAGTGGATATCACTCTTGAAAACAGACCTTTGCTAAATGTCGCCTGGGCTCAGTACAGCTTTTAAATTCTGTAACCCACTCTACGTGTCTTTGGACTTTGTGACCGAATAGGCTTTTCTTGCATGGGAAGGTATGAATCTATCAATTGACTGATGCACAGGCTAGTGCTAAACAGAGCATCCTTCTGGACCAAAGTTGTTCAGCAATATGGCATTGTTTGTATTTCAAGATGTGTCAAGAAAAAAGGCATTTCAATAAAGATGTGAAGGAAAGAATTATCTTGACATGAGTGGTAGAAAAGCTGACCCAGTGTGGAGTAAGGCATGGAGCTCAGGTGCTATCGTCCATGTGTTTATACACAAGTAGTCCTCAGACTTGCAGCAGCCCCTTCACACTAGCCATGGACATTCTTGTCTTTGCACAAAGGCCTGATGGTGGTACTAGTGCCGAGAACAGTACAAGAAAATGAGGATTTCTTAAAGTCATCACAAAAACACCTCTTTGAAAAGTGTGTAAATCCAGGGTTTCGTTGGGTACCTTTTCAGCATTTTCACCCAATTCCTTGTGAGAGTTTGAGAGCACCCAGATTTCAACATGGAACAAAGATCTTAAGAATTATAAATTAACTCTTGGTTCAAGATGATTTGATAGAAGACATGTAGTATTGAATCAATAGTTTAAACTTAAAATAGTAAAAATTAAACCTTTTTATCCATTCCCATACAGATTTCTGTTGGCTAATACTAAATCTATGTGTGACCTTGGTTTCTGCAAAATCAACCAGGCAGCCTCCTTAGCCCATGACGTGCAAAGTGTTTCTCATGTTATTCTGCTCTGCTAATAGTGGTTTCAAATTGGGATCTAGACTGTTGTAATGCAAGGAAAGTGAGAACAACAATTCTTGTCTGCTTTTGATATTGAAATGATCTGGATAAAAGCAGGGTCCCTATAGCTCCCTTATATAGGACCCTATAATAAATAAAATACGTTTCTAAAATAGTCAGAGTGAACTGATTTTAAAATAGTTTTGTGCTTTTAATATTTAGAGCAAGTGCCTGAAAAGCATTTTTTCTTTTAGTTCCTTGTCATATATGTTCAGGATTCATTATGTTACTTGGAGGCAACCAGGTGAATTTCCTCTGAACGTTGTTTGTGCTGATCAAGGAATGCCAACGAATAGTGAATTTTTATTTTAATTGATCTGACTGGAATGATCTGCCACTCTTCTTTGCATATGAACATATCTCTGTATGGAGATTTTGGTTAATTTTGTGCTCAGAATAATTTAGGATTAAAGGAAGAAATGTGGGTTCAAATACAGGAAGAGGTTTCTCACTAACACATTCTTTCCCTCTATCTAACACAGCCATAAATCAGAGAGGGGATACCTTAGAGTGGCAACTGTAGAAACCAGAAGAAAAGTCTCATTAAAATTAATGCATAGTAGGCTATAGAGTAAATGAAAAGCCAACAGGATCTCAATGCATTGCAATTGGCATTCCTGATTTAACAGTTTCTGCTACCACAAGTGAAAAAAAATCCGCAGTGAGAATTTTGCCTTTTTATTTTACTACTATTCTTCACATACAGTTTGCTATAGTTTTACAATAGACAGGCAAAGAAAGAAAGATTTATTTGACCTACCTGTAAGCCTTGAAATATGTATTTAGCACAGCTGTTCTTTTGTGTTTAAACTCATCACAAAAATGCAGCTTTAATGTAACCCACCATTGATCTGCAGTAAGTGGAAACAAAATCTCTCCTTAATTAGTATCATCCAATCACTTTTTTACATTTCTACAGAACACACACTGTGAACTGTTTAATGGACTATTATTTAGAAAAGTGGCAAAGAGCTTGCAAAAAAAAAAAGGCACAGAGTGAAAATAAAAACTAGCAGTGTCAATGAAAAATGTGTTGCAAAATAATGGAAAAAAAAGATGTTTCGTTAAGATGGGCTTCACTGGCATTTTACTGTATAGATGAACACTGCTCCAATTACTGCCAACAATGGGGAAAGAGATAGAGAGATATAGATTCATTACTTTCAACACCCTTAACTGTCTACCACTGAATTCGCTTATCTGTTCCTTTTTCTACAGGACCTGCATGGAGGGGGGAAGGAATAAACAAAGAACTGAGTAGAGTGAATGTGTCACAAATTACCACAAACACACTGTGACTCAATGCACTTTTCATTTCTCTCCTCATTAACTGTGTCTTGCTCAAAATGAGACACTGGGTCTAAACATAATCAAGTCCCACAGATAACAATTGACTTGACTGCTGGGGCAGTCATCACCTTCTAGCTACTGGGAAATAAATTTAGAAATAAAATGAGTTAAAATAAAATTCACTCTGCTCTCTTTTCTGTGCTCAGATAATTTGAAGGCCATCAAGGCCTGCAGAAACAATCCATCTCTCTGTGAAAAGGAAAGCAGCCTGTGCCACTACCAATAAGGCATGTCTTTAGTGTTATCAAGAGTAAGTATAATTACACAGTGGAAAGGCCATCAAAGTGTCTTGGGCGCTGGTATTTTTTTCCTGAGGTCTTCATCAATAGTGCTGTTGAAATGAAAAGAATAAGTGGGGGGAAAAAGGAAAAAAAAATAATATCCTCCAGATTGGTGTGACTGACCTGCAATCTAGTAGAGCACATTATAATTTGAGAGTAGTAGGACGATTCAATAAAAATTTTGCTGTCTTCCACTTTAAATCAGGAAGGATTAATTTCAAGAATCTTTGTGGATGCTCTTGTGGTCTTGGTTTTGTCAGTGCTGAAATTTCTCTTCGAAGAGGCTAAAGGACTTCCTGTTGAAGGGTATTTATACTTGCCAAGACTCTTTCCTGGCTTCTAATAGCAATGCATTTCTGATAGGCAGATTTCTGGCTGATAAAGAGAAGGTAGGGCTATTTGTTTCTGTTGAACAGTCTCCCAGTCCTGCACTTTTTATTTGGACAAAGCACTGGTGAAGTTAACTGGTTCATTATATTTCTATCAAGAGGAGCCAGACCCTGATGTACCTGTTTTAATGGAATTCCATTCTGTAAAATACATGCACAATATGTCTGACACTGTTTTCCAGGGCAGGAATTCAGAGGTATATGCCTGAGTCTTGGCCTGTGGTGCCTTACTCTGATTAGTAAATGTTGCTCTGGCAAGGAGTACACCTGACCTCTGGGGAGGACTACACATGAACACGTCGTGGGAAGATCTGTATATACGTGTAGAGCTAATGCAAGTGACTTGCTAGCTGATTGTCTGGTACGAAAATGTTTTTAAGAACAGAGAATCACCCCAAACCTAGCTATTAACTTGCTCCTGGCAGTCTTTTGTTTAGTAAAAACAACATCTTAGTAACTGTGGTATAAGTCCTGAAAATAATCACCCAGTCTGATGATTAGAGCCAATCTTCTAATCATCAATGTCCCCAGCAGTCATGTTGTTCTTGGAACTTTCCTTTTCTGTGGCTACTAGATCTGGAAATCACAATATCCAAAATGGTGCTTACTGTTTTCTCTTGGGCAAATTAGGTCATTAAAAAGCTTTAACTGGTCCATGGACATTTAAGTCTGCCTCAGTGGTTTCTTTCTACTGTTCACAACATGAATATATTTTCCAAACCTCAATTTTTATTAGATTTATTACAAGAAAAAAAGATTAATTTGGTAGTACTGCATTGACAAAACTCTCGTTCTTAAATAATAGTTATAGATCTCCTGGAGTCCAACAGAACTGAAGTAGAGCAGACCCAGCAATGTGGCCAAACATAACAAATTGAGAGGAGCAAGGGTAAAGAAATATAACTGAGAGAATGCAAATGTGAAATCTCCCTGATATATTCCCTTAAAACTTCAAGGAGTTTTTATTGGCCAACTGGCAAAATAATTTCGTTTTCCTAGGTTTTATTTGGACACCAGCGTTGCCTGGAATTTGAGGGGAAAGGGTGTGAGGTCTTTTTCCAAAAAGCTCTGTGACAGAAGTCCCATTTAGGATAGTGAGCTCTGAAGATTAAGGAGTCTGGCCTGCCTAGATCTAGCTGAATGGAGAGTCAGATAACAGAACAGACTGAACTCCGAAGTTCTACTCCAGAGGAACTTGGGATGCATGATACTGGGAAATGGTTGAAACTCTGCCTCTATTTAGCTGTTCCATTGCACTGGCTGAAAGGACAGGGTAACTGGAACACAGTTATGGCATATCAGCTGTATTCCTTCTAGCATATGTCTTTATTGCCCTCACAGAAGTAGTAGAGATACTATGTCAGGGTAGTGTATAGACACTAAGCTATAAAGGACATTACTTCAGACAGTAGATGAATAGGAGTTGTAGCTGTACAGATCCTGGCAAATGCTACATTAGTCTGCCTAATTACTCCTGTGACTGAGGTGTATATCCTAGTCCAGTCTAAACTTGAATGGTTTCCAGGACATAAAACAAGAAAGCAGGATTAAAGATTTTTCTTTTTTTGTAGCATTGACCCTTCCAGAAAGTAGATTTGTATTTTCTAATCCATTTTTTCTAGTATGTGGGAAGGCCATTTATGCCAAAGAATTTTTGTTCTATCAAGTAACTGAGACATAAATCCAGTTAATATCAGATCAAATTGGTTCCGTCACAACAGAAAGTAACTCAATAAAAATAAGCTAAACCTTTCTATATGTCATCATAACCTATTCTCTAACAATAAAATTCATCACCCTAGTGAGACTCTACCTTCTTGAAACAGAAGTCTCTGATTCTTGGCTGGAATAAGTGGGCAATAAGAGGATCCTCCTATCTGGTGCTCCATCTGAGGTCCAATTAGCCCAATGCGCAGGGAAGAGCAATTGCAAAAACCCCATGGGTCCCTGCCACTGCAGCAGGTGAACACTGTGCAGAGACACCTCTAATTTACCTGAGATAAAGTTGAGGCATAACAGATATCCATGTTGCTGCAGCCTGTCTCTTCCAACTTTTCCTCTGGAACATGTCTGGCAAACACCCTTTTCCCTTTTTATTGCTGGCTGCAGTGGCTGTAACCCGGCTTAAAAGATGGTAGAGCTGTGTTCAAAAGGTGGATGGCAGTGGGCTCCGCTAGCTTTTCCACTTTCAAGTCACTATGCCATGGTCATGAATGAGAAAGTAGACTAAATAGAGAAAACAGTTTTAAACCCAGCAATTATTATTCTCCATGTAACTGATACTCTCTCCAGTAGTCAAGCTTTCAAAGTTTTACTGAAGTTTGGAATATACCAGTACTTCAGTTATGTTTGAGATTATTTATTTACCCAAAGGTCTGTTCTGGGCAGACAAACAGCAGGAGGGACATTTATGATCTATACATCATCATCTTACCAAGAAGTCAGAAATCACTGAATATGGCTTCCAAACAAAGTTAAATAAAAACATAGGTATTTCTTCAAGCTCAGGATTCAGTATATTTATACATGGTCTGTATCACGTGCAGTTTTTCCATGGGAGTATTATTTGGCACAGCTTCATGCTGTGCCAAATTTGTGGTTTCTTAGGTTATTGCTTTTTAGAAAAATCTGGTTTTGGCCCACACATACAAACACACAAATTGAAAAGGGAAATATTTATATTGTGAAATTAAACTTGTTCTCATCTTCAATGGTGATTTATTAAAGAAAAATATATGGCAAGCCACAGAATGGTGAAATGTACCCTGGCTTTTGCATTCCCTGTATGAAACAACCACAAAACTCATTTGAAAACAAATAGTACTATAAAGACTTAAAGAAAGAAAATGAAGCATTTGCATGTATAAAATACCTCATACAACACATCTTCATTCTGAAAGACTAAAGAGAACTAAATGTTTCTCCAAATAGCTTTTCAAGGACATTATTTTTTATGGCCAGGATGTTTCTGTTTCTGTAGGCACCTAGAAAACCTAGATTACTTCAATGAACCTAGATTACTCCAGTGAAGTAATCCAATATGCTGTTGGATTATTTAATTGAACTGCTGTTAGGTTAAGTACAATGCGTTCAGTGTTGCAGTTTTCAGTGGTCAATGAAATCTCAAAAGCAGAATACCACTAAATAACAGTTAAGTTACAGGAAAATGCAAAGCACTGTAAAGGAATACACACTAAAATTGCTGCTTTTATTTTTAAGTTTTGTTATGGATCCACTTGCATGCAAAATTTATTATTAAAGATCATATGATTCATCCTGGATAATTCATGTGCATTTTATGGTCAGATTCCAGTATAGATATAGACATCCGAAGTGTGTATATATATATATATATATATATGTTTCTGTTAAATAAGAGTTTTTTGTAGCCAGTGGAGACTAATATGTAGTTTTAAGGTGCAATTCATCTGTCCTTCTTTGAGGACTATGTGAAGCACAAGCTAAAATGGACATCTGCTTTCTCTGAGAGCCTAGTGTGAATAGCTCACATGAAGATGTCTACATGTAGATACCTAAACAAAGAAGGATCCTAGTCCTGCTGTCTGCTACAATGCACAAAGCACGCAAGCTGTGAAGGTAGATATGGAGGGAATAAGGCGTAAAATAGTATTGGAAATTAGTAGGAAAACCAGAATTGCAGGAAGATTTGAGTGTTAGGAAAGCTTCTGACTGCTGAAAAAGCAAAGCATGACTAAGTCAAATGTGTCAGGCATGTCTGGTGTTCTGTAAAGCAAGCGCCTCTTAGCATCTCTGAGCAGCACTGGAATATCCCACTGTGAAATAATTACCAGCATGGCTACAACACTATCAGTTTGCTAGCCAAAATCTGAAGAAGGATAATTATGAGGGGCCAGCTCTGGTTGTTGCCAGAAGAGAGACCAACAGTAAGGGCAGAAAGCACTGAAGAAAAGGATTAGCATCCAGGCTGACAGCAAATAACAGTATACAATGTTACTAGTAAGGTAGAAGGGAGAAAAGGTATGAAAGCCTTCTAAAAAATTACTAATTTACCTGGAATAAAACTGTCTTAACAGTGTGTGGCAGTTATTTGATTAGTTTAAAAAACTAAAACATGAGAAACTTGCTTTTATAAAAAAGCACTGATAGAAATTGACAGAAAAGGGAGTTGTGAAAGGAAGAAATTTGAGTGCAGGGTACAATGCAATAGTCTTTCAAGGTCAATGTAATTCCTCTTTTCTAAACATGTTTGCCGCACAAAGTGGAATAGGAATATCAGAGGTTTGTATTTCCATCTGTTTGCTTAAAACCAGGTCTGTGCTCCAGCATGAACAGGCAAAGCTCTGATGAGCTAGAAGTACTTTGGTTCACGACGCACCCTATAACACTGCCATAGTATGCTGATTTCCTTATGATAATTGTTAAGGCTTTTATAAGTTTTAATAGCCATCACATGGTCACAAGCTGATTTTATGAAACTTTGTTCATTAGTCTCAGCAAAATACTGCAGCACATAGTTGCCAAGTAAGAATTTCTAATTGAGTTTAGTAATACGCTGAAAAGGTAGTTATCACACAAAGCAAATACAAAAGCAATGTAAAGAATTTTATTTTGTTTAGAATTGAAATCTGGCAGCAGTTTTATCCTGAGTCTTAAAGAAAAGTATAGTAAGCATTTAAATCAGTAGTCTCATGAACTGCTGAGATCAAAAGTTAGCAGTGACATTATTTGTGAAATGTGAATGACCTTTGTAAATTTGTTTCTGGGCTCAGGTAGTCTCGAACTGATTGAGCATTTATGGACAGAGCCAAATAAGAGCAACAGGTGCCTTAGAATAGGACTTATCAGTGCCTAACCTGAAAACTGATTCTGACAGCACTGTCTCAGCTGGTAACTAACCCCTGAGTTTCACAGATAGGGTCCACCTTCAGCCTCAGACATCCAGGTTAATTTATCTAAATGCAAGTGTCTGTGAGTATGCTAATGCCTAAGCCCCTTTTTACAGTAGAAGCCCAGGATTCAGCTCAGATGTTCAACCATAGGCATCTAATGATGTTCAGGTATCCTAGAGTATTTAAGATATCTGCACAGGCTTGGCAGAGATGACATAAGACTTGGATTCTACTGGACTAATAGCAGTTGGCCAGGGAGGCTATCAAGGCATCTCAAACATGTATGTCTAGGCAAATAAATTGAGCTGTTAGTCAGCAGAGCTCAGTTTACTCATTGTAAAGAAAACATCTCATTTGGAAAACCAAAGAACTCTCTAGACTCACCTGACCATGTTGACTAGGTCTGAATGAATATGGTGGGAATTCAGTCTCCTACCTCACATGCGGACAGATACTTTTGGACATCGAAATGCAGGTCTCTGAATGTGGAACTGAACCAGACCTTTAAGGTCATAGAATCATAGACTCATATAATGCTTTGGGTTGGAAGAGACCTCTAGAGATCATCTAGTCCAACCCCCCTGCAGTGAGCAGGGACAGGTCTGCAAGATCAGATGCCTTAGCCTTAATGTTTCCCAATTTTATATAATTTTTGAGGTTCTTAGAGGCAGCTTAGTAAATTAGCAGGGCAGAAAAGCCTAAAACCTATCTGTGCCAAAACCTGATCGAGATGAGGTATTCCTTCAGCACCCTCTGATGAGCTAATTCTCACAGGCCATCTCAGAATGCCTCTGGAGTGGGACCCAGTATGCAGCGACAGCTGGCTTTGTTCAAAGAACAAACATATGTGCTACTACTATTACTACTACTACTATTACTACTACTACTATTCCCCTCTGTATAATGTACAAGAATGGTCACAATATTCATCCAGGATTTGGAAAGACTGGGATCAGCTTTCTTGTTTGACTCTGGGGATTTAAGCCCCAGTACCTTTGCTAGGGACAATGAATTTTCATGTACATCTGGGACTCAGCTGACAAAGCGTCTCTAACAAATGGCTTTAGTTTAATCTTATCACAAATGTTAAGATTTGAGGCTTCAGTCCTGATACATAGTAGGACATGTTCTGGGATTCTGGTACACAAATCCTTTGGACTAGCACCCCTCCAAGAGTGCTCACGTCGTCTTCACGCAGAGAGTAGGGTTCACCAGAGCTTGCACAGGAATGTGTCCTACCTTGATACAGAGGTTGGGCATGGGAAAGGTTTTCACCTGGCCTGAGGAACTGACAAGCTCCTGGGTCCTATGGCATGAATGAAGATCCAAAACTCTGAAAGTTATGTGTACTTTTACTAGCTTATGAAGTCATCAGATTTTAATGACCCGTTATTTTGTCAAGGACATCTTCAGGCTTGCTTTCTTTAGATTATATGATTCAGTTACCTGCCAAAAGCAATCAGGATAATGTTATGGTTCCAATGACTAGTGCTAAATGTGATATTAACAATAACACTCATAACTATTACAAGAGCTTTATATTCAGAGTATAAACTAATGAGCATATCTGGTGAACCCTTTGCAACATTTTTTGTGTTATTATATCTTCCTTTTTAATAACATAATTCAGAAAATGAAAAACAATGCCAGATTTTCATAAAAAATAGGCATATACACATTGATAATCTACAAAGGCCTAATTAATTCAGTATCTCTAGGGTATGCCATAATTTACAGCTCTAAAATTATGAGGAATTACTGTGTTAAAGTCCTTTGAATCTGACTACAGGTGTTCTAGCAGTGTTCCAGTAAGAGAGTTATTCAAATCCCATTCCCATTTCTGGTGGAATTTTTATCATTTGTGTGGCTATGTTTTGCCAACAAAAATGAGAAAAGAGAAGACTCTGTTCACATTCATCTGTGGGGATTCAGCAATTAAATCAATTTGATTAACCAAAGACCCATTCTGCTGTGTATTTACATACTGTAATTACGAATTGGCAAATAGCGGGAAAAGTGGGAGCGTGGGATAGCGTGTTTTTATATCAGTTGTTCCAATACAACGCCTGTAATACTTCTAAATAAGCAGTCAGATCTATTCAACTGTCTCAGCACTCCAAATGGGTGTTTTTTATGGGATTTGGGCTGTCGGAGTTTTCACCCTAAGATTCAGAAAATGAAAACATTCTTTTGTATTTAGCAAATCTTTAAAAGCCAGTAGTACAACTCCTAAGAATTGTTTTGTCCCATCTTTTGTAGTCTATATTTTCTTCTACTCTACCACCTATATACAGTCAGTTTACTTCAGACTTGCCAAACATCCAGGTTTGATCAAATCGGTTTGGTTTCCAGACTATTTAGTCCAGCTCAGCTTGCAGCTGAAAATTGAGTAATACCTATGTTGAAGAAGGCTGTGAGGAGACAAGCTGACAGGCTAAATCAGCAAGGACTGCAGCCTGGAAGCTCAGCTGTCAGGCTCCAACTGGGTGGCCTCCCATGTGCTTCCAGTCCAAGCTCAGGGAGGGGCATTTAAGGGCACCAAGGGAACATAACTGCTCTGTAGACTTAACAGTCCTGGGGTGTCTTGGGGACCTGCAGAGGTGAGACACAGAGACTGTTGTATTTGGATAGAAATATATTGAGCAAAACTATTTGAATTTCTTCCCAGCTACTTAGTTATTGATCTAGCATAACTGCTGAGTGAAAAAGAAAATCTGGAACCACCGAAGCGCTACTATACACATCCATGTAAATGATCAATAGCGCTAAATCATACCAGAATACAAGAGTCTTGATTAACACATAACCCCTTGTGTTTGAAATAGCTCTGTCTTTACCATAGAAGGTAGTGTCTTTTTTCAACTCTGAATTGAAATAAAAAATGAACTCCAGTCTGAATTGATAGTACTAGTAGTACTGCTATTAATGTTGACCTTTTGTATCACCCAAATAAAAAAGTGACACTTCCTGGTAATTTTTGTATATGGTCCATACCTTCTGTTTCAATGTTAACATCTCTTTAAAAAAATCCAATATATTTACTTAAATATTTATATATTATTTAAATTATTCTACTATTTCTTCACACTGTGAATCAAGACATGCATCTTGATTTAGGATACAAATCACAGTATCTATTTTGATTCAAAAAGTTTACAGGGAAACCACATGTATTTAAATAGTTAGATTTAATTTACTTTTAAAAATCAGCGATTATTTCCAGTTTGTATTCACGTAGCTTCAGCTCCTCCTTATTATGCCTTCATCTACTAGATTAAAGACCCCATTACAAGAAATAATGCTGGTAATTTTAGGCTGTTGTCATGTCATTTCTTAACCTTTTTATGTAAAGGAAACAGATTTACCCATTGACTTTAAGGTAGGTTTTCCAGGCCTCAGATAATTTCTTTTTTCAATCCTTGTCACTTTGACAACAAGCTTTTTTGAAATGGAGGTGAAAGGGCTGGGCCCAAACCCTTCTCAGAATCTCCAGTTCCCAGTGATGATTCATCTGGAAGTCCTTGCTCCAAGTGTGGAGCAGGCACCTTGTTTCTGATAGACTGAGCTTGGGCCAGACTGTCAAGTTACAGTGCGATCCCGTTCAAATGGACCCTCCGCCCAGCATGCTAATGCAAGTGACCACTTACATTATCATACACTTAGTAGGTAACATATCATTTTTGTGTCTTCTGTTAATTTTACAAGCAATAATTCCAGAAATTAATACAAATATTGAATATCACTAGACTCAGAACAGATGTCCCTGAAATCCCCAAACGGAAAATTTCCCATTTTCTGTTACTTTAATATTATTACCTAACAGTTTGTTTTGTTCTGTATATTTACTCTTTGTCTTGATTTCCAAAGCAATATAATGTACACCTATACGAGATCTGATAGCCTACAGTAGACTTATTTTTTTCCCTCTATTTTTCTTACATTGACATTTTTTTCTGCCCTATGCGTTCGCAGAGGAATGCTTATGATCGTACACAGCTATTGCTGTCCTTCTACAGCACAAATAGGCATAAGTTTATCCACAGAACTACACAAAACTCTTAACAGAAAAGCTTTTACTTTTCCAGAACAGAAAAGCGGGAAGGAAAATCACTACAGAAAGTCCTACAGAAAAGTCTGATCTTTCTGTAGAGTCGATAAAGAAGCTCAGACTTCTGTTTCTGAGATGTTGCAAAGTGGTTCATTTTAGGAACCTGAAGAAAAAGACATCTGCCAAAGATTCAATGGGGACAATATTCCTCTGATATAAAGGGGGAAAGATTGCTAGAAAGTATATCTATGCCACTAGGCAATCTTACCTAAAATAAATGATGATCCCAGGCTTGTAGATGCCATGCTTGCTAACTCATCAGATTTATCATAGAATCATAGAATCACAAGGGTTGGAAGGGACCTCGGGAGATCATCTAGTCCAACCCCCCTGCTAGAGCAGGGCCACCTAGAGCATGTTACACAGGACTTCGTCCAGGCGGGCTTTGAATATCTCCAGAGAAGGGGACTCCACAACCCCCCTGGGCAGCCTGTTCA
>BOSO01031028.1:2527-31571 GCA_018403395.1 Gorsachius goisagi | reverse complement strand
CAACGCTACAGGCTTGGGGAAGAGTGGCTGGAGAGCTGCTTGGCAGAGAGGGATCGGGGTGTACTGGTTGACAGCCAGCTGAGTATGAGCCAGCAGTGTTTCCAGGTGGCCAAGAAGGCCAACAGCATCCTGGCTTGTATCAGGAATAGTGTGGCCAGCAGAAGCAGCGAAGTCATCCTCCCCCTGTACTCAGCATGGGTGAGGCCGCACCTTGAATACTGTGTTCAGTTTTGGGTCCCTCACTACGAGAAGGATGTTGAGTTGCTGGAGTGTGTCCAGAGAAGGGCAATGAAGCTGGTGAGGGGTCTGGAGCACGAGTCTGATGAGGAGCAGCTGAGGGAGCTGGGGTTGTTTAGACTGGAGAAGAGGAGGTTGAGGGGAGGCCTTATCACCCTCTACAACTGCCTGACAGGAGGCTGTAGTGAGGTGGGTGTCGATCTCTTCTCCCAAGCAACAAGCAATAGGACAAGAGGAAATGGCCTCAAGTTGCACCGGGAGAGGTTTAGATTCAGTTTAGGAAAAATTTCTTCACTGAAAGGGTTACCAGGCACTGGAATGGGCTGCCCAGGGAAGTGGTTGAGTCCCCATCCCTGGAGGTACTTAAAAGCCGTCATATGTGGTGCTTAGGGACATTGTTTAGTGGGGGGCAGGTACGGTTGGATTTGATGATTTTAAAGGTCTTTTCCAACCAAATGGTTCTATGATTCACTGTTGTGGCCAAATAAGCAGAATGCAATTTTGGTCAGGTCAGAACAGAAGCGGTTTATTGCTAGAGGTGTAGGAGACAACTCAGCACAGCAGTGACAGACTCCACTGATGTGACCTCTGCCCAAATGAGGCAGTTACAGAGTTTATATACCTTTATGTTATACAACTCTTTCTTCACCAAACTGCCCTTGAATTTTGAATTTGAATTTGCATTTGAATTTGAATGCAGTTAAATTTTAAGTGGGAGGTTCATCAAGCAAAAAAGCCATAAATTCACCCTGTCAAGGTGTGAGCACATCAAGGTAAATTCCATTCAGGGCACAGTATATAGCACAACCCAATTTACATACTAGTCTTTTCCCAGAAGGTTAACTGGCATGGTAGGACTTAAAAGGAAAGCACAGTATCCAGAAATGAGGAGGATAGCTACAAACGGCTTGCTACCAGGTGACGTATGGGTTGTCCTGCAATACCGACAGCATTTACTACTTCTGAAGATAAGGGAACTGCAGGAAAATCAGAGGCATATAAAATGGATTGAGAAACACCAGTACCCATTAGGCAAGAAATGATCTTGCTGTTATAATAGGGCAAGATGAATAAGGACCAGTCTGGCCTAAAGAACGTAAAGAAGCAATGATGTTTATGTCCTTGGGGCTGTCCTAATCCCTTTTCTGAGGCTGTGGCGTGAAGGAAAAGTTGAGTGGAAAGTGAGGGTGACTGAATCCTGCTGGACTTAAAAGACTTATGATTAGGTCTGTAAGGACATTCTGGCTTCCAGAGTCCTTGTTGTCCATGCAGACAATCCCTCAGCTGAAGCTCCAGGAGGGATTTTAAAAGGTCTCTTACCTGTCAAAGTGGCACCAAGGAGGTTTCGGCAGGGATCAGTCTGTGGTCCTCCCAGGCAAAGCAGGATGTGTGAATCCAAGTCACAGCACCAAATTCTGTCGCGGCATAACTGGAATGCAATTTTGATCAGGTCAAAACAGCAGCCGTTTATTGCTATAGGAGAGAACACAGAGCAGCAGAGACAGGCTCTGTTGATAGGATCTCTGCTGAAGTGAGACAGTTACAGAATTTATATACTTCGTTACACTATTTGTTCGTCACCAAACTGTCAAATAAGCAGGATGTGGTAACAGAAGCGACTGAAATTCTTCAGATGAGGAGGATTTAGACAGTCAAATTGGGAAGTCCTAGGCAGTATACCCTTTTATGAATACTTCAGTCCTTTGCTAATTAAAACATGCAGACGAGGCTGTTAGCTGCAAGTATTTCTTAACAAATGAGGCCTCCAAAGGCCTATGAGGTGTTACTATGTTACTTGCACACCATCCTCTTTAAAAGATGGCTGGTTGGCCAGCACTCAGTAGAAACAAATCACATGCCAGAACAGACCTACCTGTAGCTAAGGAGAGCAGTCACTGGGGGTGAATCCAGGCCTTTGACAGGACTGGCAGTCATGCTGCAGGACTGAACGACAGCTGGCTGACTCCAGCTGGGAAGGTGGCTTAGACTCATCTCCACAGATGATGCCAGGAGGGACAGTCCTGGTGATGACCTGACTATGTTAAGTGCCAGTGGTGGCACAGAAGAACACGGCCTGGAGTCAGTAAAATGATTGTGGAACTGTATTCTTAGATTGCTCTGATAAGTTGGGTTTTCTTTTCCCACTCATTGATGCCTATTTCTCTTCATACCTGGTCTTCCTACTGGTGGTGAAAGGAACTACTCAAAGATAAAGGGCTTGTAGGTAAAGATTGCAGTGCAGCGCCAACTGGGATGTCACTGAAGGCATCTGAGGCACTGAAGTACAACTGAGTACACGTGTACAGATACTGCGTATCCATGAGATCTGCAAAGAAATCTACAGTCTTAGCTGGTGAACTACAGTCTAGTTAGAAAATACAGAAAAAGTTCTAGCAGTGAACAGGCAAGAGGGAAGACCGTGCTTGCCTCTTGTATCTGTAGAGGACCATATCATAGGGGCTTACTATTAGAACTATTACAAGATGCAGAAAACATTAACTTTTTTTTAAATCTCAATACTTAATTGGAAATAAAGTTGATCTAAAATATTGAAGGTGGCTTTTTATTTTGCCCCTGTACGGTTGAAATTGCTGGGCTAGGTTAAAAGATAAAAAGCTTTACATTTGGGAAGCTTACTGTACTTACAGTGAACCTTCTCCCAAACATGGCTGATCTATAAGGCAATACCCAGCTTCCTTGAATTACCCTATGTAGTGCAGAGAAGAAGTCAAACAGATGACTAAAACTACAAATAATAAAAAATAACCTTTATTCCCATTAAAAATAGGCATATATTATACACAACTGAATAAAACTCATGACAGTGACCAGAAACCTAGTACCACAGCAGCAAGCCAGGGAGATTCTGTGGAATGTTTGGCGGGATAACAACTGGTAGCATGCAGCTTCTGGAGCACATACGTTATTCTTTTTGCTGATGTAACACTGAAAAGCTGAGACATTATTACACAAAAGGATAAAGAAGGTAGACCACTGGCAAACTGTGACCCAGAGAACAAGCTCTGTTTCTTCCTGATAGCTGTGGAATAGATTTGTTGTGTTAGAGGCAACACTAAAACAATAGCAGCATTAGATGACAAGGCAAAAGAAGAATAAAGCAAATATTGAAAAAAGGGTAATGAATACACCAGCCATCAGGAAAAAGAAACATAGGAGAGAGAAGAAGTTCTAATAATGAACATGCTACTAGAATATGGAGGCATTACTGTATTACAAGATGCAGAAAACTTAAGGCACCTGTCAGTTCTGATGCAGAAAAGATTTTGATGGGACCTGCAAACAAGGCTGCTGCTGCATTTTCATATCAGAATATATGACTTTGCTGGATTCTTGCTGACAATGATCAAGAACTCTTGTATTAGGAGAAGGAGGAGCAGCAGCTCAGGTGATACCTTGTGCTTTCCAAAGGATGAAGGGAAGACAAAAGAAGATTTTGTCTTTTTTCCAATTAGCATATTCGTTAGAATCATTATTAACAAGAAAGTTTCAGGGTATCCAACTTCTGGAAGAATTTAAAAATTAATTTTTTAGGGGACTATCTTAGCAGCAGGGAAATAACTTACTGCAGTTCAGATGGGCATAACTAGCTGGAAGGACATTAAACTTGGAATTCAAGGAAAAAGATCGGGAGAGGATCATACAACCTTTTCACACCTAAAGCAAAGGATGGAAATCAGGTATATGACCATACATCACAGAATAAAAGAACATTCAGGAGTGACAGGGAAAAGAATACAGCTGTTTGCATCCTTTCCAGCCCCAAATCCATCATGCAGAGACACCTAAGACAACCCTAAAACATCTGTATATTGAACACTACAGTGTTTGTATGCAAGGAGCTTGGAAAATGGAATGTTAGATTTGCGGTTGCTAGCAAAGTCTATGAATTCGGGTATTATAGGATTGACCAAACCACAGCACAGCAGTAGTCATGACTAGAACATGGGAATTCAAGGAAATAAATAAGGCTGCTTATAAAAGAAGACATGTGGCAGCCCAGCTTCAAACATTTGTGAGGTGGTCAATTAAAGATACAGAAAACAAAATTTGCTCAAGACAAAATTAATAGTAAAAATGGAAATGACAGTAAAGAGGCTTTTGAGAGACAGTGTTGACGGTCTGTTATGAAATCAAGATCAAATTTAGACCTGGATTGTATTAATTAAGATTATGGGAGAAGTACAGTGGAGGAATTGTACAGTTGTGTTAAGTGTCTCATATATACTTAAACCTATAGATTATAAAAGCTGTGCTGGACTAAGTACCTAGGAGAGTTGCTTCTGAGGGTGGACAGCTGGACTCAAGCAGCATCTTCCAGTCTTACATTTTTATGCTTATAAAAACACTCATTAAAAGCAGTCATATCTGATCACATTTTCTTTGTATGTTTAGTATGAAAGACATCCACTGTTGTTTCATGACAAGGTCGCAAGTCAAAGTCACAGTATCCAATGCTGAAACGACCCTGCAGAAATTAACAGAAGTGACAGGGTGAACATAGAATGAGTTCTTCTACAGTATAAGTTAACTAAAGAGGTCAAAGCATTTTTACCTGTGGTTTCTTAAAATAATCAAGACCCCTTCCAATCTTAATCATCCATCCATTGTTGAATCTGTTTTAAAAATTCACAAATTTGAAAACCATGAGTATGTTGAATAAAAAAATGGGTTATATCCACACGATGCACAAGCTGCTTGTCTCAATCACAGTTATTTCCTAGTGTCGCCGATGCCTGTACGAACCATGGAAGACATTGTTCTGTATAAAGAGACATCTACTTTTATGTTCACGGCTGGAACACATGAAACTAAGGAGGGCTGATTTTATCCAGTTAGACCCACGCTTTCCATTTTGTCAACCACACCTGTAATTAGAAATTGTCTCAGAAGTTAGGGTTAAGTAGTTAGACTTCAAATAACTGACATTCACTGATTTTTTGTATCACCGACCTAATTTCTCGATCATGTATCGAAGACGAATATGCAATATCCAGTGTTACTCCATAATTCTTCAACGATTGTTGTATTTCTTCCAAGCCACTTATCTGCTGACTCCTCCCACTACCCTGTTAAAAGTAAAAATAATGTGGTGTTTGTTTTGTTTTTTTTTTAACCACATATTCCACCTCTGGTCACCTCTTCCTAAACTCACCAACACAACCTTTTTAGTAATAACTTAAACCAAAAGAAAGTAACTTGGATGAAGGCAGATTCGCAGTTTGAAAGACAGGATGAAAAGCAGACAGATTACAGGTAAGCTTGCTAAGGGTTGAGAAGGAGGAGCTCGCTCTCAGCCCTTTGAAACTAGATATGAACTACTATTTGAGCCAAAATAAATGCGGTGATAGTTTAAGAGGTTTTAGCTCATCAAAGTTTCTAAAATGACAAGTATATATAACTTGTTGTGAGAGAAAAAAACCCCCATGTCTCAATAGATGTTGTGGAAAATGTCATCAAAACCAAAACAAAATTTTCACCAAAATATCTTTTCCATTTAAGATCCTGCTTACCAAGAATTTGTTAGAATTATCACAAAACTGTGAACTTACAAAATTATTTATGTTTAACTATCATATTTTTATTTTTGCCTTAATCTGTGTTTTCTGCTGAAGGCATCAGAGCCTCAGTCTAACAAGTACTGGTAAATAAGAATGAATCTCTATTTAAAACTAATTTTTATATATATATACACACACACACACATATATATGTATATACTTGCATGTGGTATCACCTGTGTACAGGGAAACAGAAATCAAAACCTAGACACTTACTTCATCCCAGGAAGTGAGGAGGTGGATTGTTTTCACTTTGCACGGCCCCTTAACTAGCATCTCGCAGAATCGTAGGAAGTTATACAACTGTAAAAGTTTTATTTAATTTAGTAACTTGGAATTTTTTAGTAGTCACATCTGTATCAGTTACACTGAATATCTACTTGCCTGATGAACATGCCTAATGTATGGGTCCTCCACCCAAACTTCAGAAACAATCTCAGTAAGGTACTCTCGGAAAAGCTTTTCGTAGCTGAAACCTGTTGCATTTTCCTCTATCCTGATTTGCTTATGGTATTTGCCATCTGAAAAGAAAAAAAGTCTCTTTTCAGTAAAGATCATGACACAATTCCTGTTATCCATCTCACCTATAAAACATTCACATAACAACAGGTATTTAAGAGTGAACGGGTACATTGCAGCTCTGTACCTTGTTTCTCTTTTTCAATGTGTTTTTTAATGTCTTCAGCTCTGGTCATGTACTCGGATATTTTCTGCCGGTAACGGTGCTTTTTTGCCTCATCTTTCGTGGCTGTGAATCATAGGATAGAATCATAGAATTGTTTAGATTGGAAAAGACCTTTAAGATCATCAAGTCCAACCGTTAACCCACCAATGCCAAGTCCACCACTAAACCATGTCCCTAAGCACCACATCTACACATCTTTTAAATACCTGCAGGGATGGGGGCTCAACCACTTCCCTGGGCAGCCCATTCCAGTGCCTGGTAACCCTTTCAGTGAAGAAATGTTTCCTCTCATCCTATCGCTTATCACTTCGGAGAAAAGACCAAGACCCACCCGGCTACAGCCTCCTGTCAGGCAGTTGTAGAGGGCAACAAGGTCTCCCCCTCAGCCTCCTCTTCTCCAGGCCACACAAGCCCAGTTCCCTCAGCTGAATCTAAAGCACACATAGAATGCTAGAATCCTAGGTTGGAAGGGACCTCAAGAATCATCTAGTCCAACCTTTCTAGGTAAGAGCACATGCCAGTTCTCCTCGGGGCGGGGGAAGTGCGGGGCGCTGAGCCACGCCTGACCCCCGGTCTCCCGTGGACAGACCGCCAGCTTTCCTCTCCTTGCCCGTGGAGGCGACGGCGGACCGGGGCCGGCCCTCGGCGGCAAGGACGGCACGTCTCTCCTCAAAACCACCCCCGACTGGCGGCCTCCCACAGGGCCGGGGTGTATTTAACAAATAACCGCCCCAACGGTTGTAGTGAACGGCTGCCAAACCGCCCCTCGCCCGGCCGCCGCCGCCCCGCCCGGTACCTTTCACCACCTGCAGCAGGAGGTCGATGCCCTCCTGGTAGCACACCAGCGACTCTTGGAACCGCGACGCCAGGTCCAGCTCCACCGCCCGCTTCACCGTCTCCGCCCCGGCCCGCTCCAGCGCCGCGGTGCCATCGCCCCCCACCCGCGACATGAGCGCTGCCGCGGGGACGCGGAGGGCGACCGGCACGGGACCCGGCACTGCGCATGCGCGCACCGCTTCGCCCGCCGCCGGGGGAATAGAAACCGAAGCGGAGGAGGGACAGGAGCTGTGCCTCACCCTCGTCCTTCCCCCAGCGCGGAACCGAAATGCTCCGGCGCTGGGGTCCGGCCGGGAGCCTGCGCAGCGAGATGGCGGCCGCAGCGGGCCGAGCCGGCCTGGGGCAGGCAGCCGCTTGGAAGGTGGTGGGCTCTGGCTGGGGTTCGGCTCGGGCTCGACGGGTCTCTTGGCTGTACGCGCTCCGCCCGCGGCGGCGGCGGGCCTCCCGCGTGAAGCGACGAGGGGCGGCGGGGAACGGCCTTGTCGGCGCCCCGCGGCTGAGAGGGGGAAGGGCGGGGGGGCGGTTACGGGTGAGGCGAGGGGCCAAGCTTTAGGCTGCTGCGAGCTTCGCCCCCTTCGTGGCGCCACTGCCGCGGGGCTCGGTCGATGCCTCCCCTGAGAGGAGAGCGCGGCCGTTGGAAAGGCCGAGGCGCCCGGTGTCCGCGGGGTCTGTTCTTCATCCGCCCGGAGGTGTGATACACAGGGTGCGTGCTCACCCCGTCCGAGTTTGAGTGGCTGTGTAATGTTTTTGCAAGCATCAAGAGCTATAAGGAAAATCCCGACAAGTTACGTCCTGCTCTCTCTGCAGATGCTGGGGAAGAGGATGGAGGGAATAGCGTCCACAGCGTGGGTTCGTTGTCTCTTTACCAGGTCGAGAATTCCAGACACGGTATGTGTTACAGTAAATGCGAAACTGAAAAACAGATGTTAGCCTGCTTAATTCTCTGCTTTCTGTGGTATGGTAGACTTCTAGAGGCTGTGAGATGAGCAGGTTCATGGTGCGTTGGGTGAAGAATTGGCTGAAGGGCAGAGCCCGAAGCATTGTAGGGAATGGGGCTACAGCTGACTGGCTGGTGACCGGTCACCAGTGGTGTTCCTCAGGGCCAGTTCTGATCAATATTTTTATCAATGATCTTCATGCAGGAGTTGAATGCATCATTAGTAAGTTTGCTGATTATACCAAACTGGGAGGTGCTGTCAACTCTCTCAAGCGATGGGAGGCCTTGCAGAGGGATCTAGATAGATTGGAGCATTGGGCAATCATCAATGGCATGAAATTTAATGAGTCCAAATGCCGGATTCTGCACCTAGGATGGGGTAATGCCGGGCACAAGTATAAACTAGGAGAGGAGTGGCTGGAGAGCTGCCTTGCAGGAAGGGATCTGGGGGTGCTGGTCAACCACAGGCTCAATAGGAGTCAGCAGCGTGCCCTGGCAGCTAAGAGGGCAATCAAACACAATCCTGGGGTGCATCAAACACAGCATAACCAGCTGGTCAAAAGGGGTCATTATCCTGTGGTATTCAGCGCTGGTGTGGCCTCACCTCAAGTGCTGTGTGCAGTTCTGGGCCCCACTGTTTTAAGAAGGATGTTCAGTTCCCTGAATGCACCCAGAGGATGGCAACAAAGCTGGTGAAGGGCCTGGAAGGGATGTCCTGGGAGGAGCTACTGAGGACTTTGGTGTTGTCTAGTTTGGAGAAAAGGAAGCTGAGGGGTGACCTTATTGTTCTCTACAGCTTCCTGAGGAGGGGGCGTGGAGAGGGAGGTGCTGAGCTCTTCTCCCTGGGATCCAGGTTCAAAGCTGCACCCAGGCAGGTTTAGACCTGGCATTTCTTTGCTGAGAGGGTGGTCAAACACTGGAATGGGCTTCCTAGAGAGGTGGTGGATGCCTCGTGCCTGTCAGTGTTTAAGAGGCATTTGGACAATGCCCTTAACAACAGGCTTTAACTTTTGGTCAGCCCTGAACTGGTCAGGCAGTTGAACTGGATGATAGCTGTATGTCCCTTCCAACTGAAATAGTCTATTCTATTCAATAAATATCTAAAACCAAAGAGATGAGAAGTTTTACTTACATTGTACATTTTTACACTTACATTTTTAGCTTATCTTTCTGCAAGTTACTGTCTAGTGTCAGTTGACTCTTTTCCTTAAAGTCATTCTTAAAGCCTTAAACTATCCAGAGGCTAAGCAGAGTTTCTTCAATGAAATTCATGTGAATTAAGTAAGTGCTGTGCTGGTGTAGAGTATTGTCCATGTATGTCTATGCAGTTGTACAGCCAAACTCAAGAGTTAATGTATTCATCCGCAAACCATTATAAAAATGTTTGACTTAATGTTATAAAAGTGAAATTTGAGGTCACTTGTTGATGCTTTGATCTTCTGAAAAGACAGTTATTTAAACATTTAAGAATTTTTACTGAGGTTGAAGTATGTTTTAGAGAGTTATTTTGTTAACTACAATAATAATTCAGATATTTAGGGGAAAAAAAAAACCACACCCTGGTTTCTGAACTTCTGATTCTAGGTATTTCAGCCGCGGCCTGGAGATCATGAAAAGTATGGAGGTGACCCTGAGCAGCCCCATAAAATCCACGTTGTTACTAGAATAAAAAGCGTAGTTGGTCGACCATATTGGGAAAAGAAGATCATACGTGATCTTGGACTGGATAAAGTATGGCTTGTTTTTCTTTATACTTATTGTGTACATAAGAAGTGTAGAAGCACAGGGTAAAACTAAGGTGGTGGGATTTTTTTTAAGGACCTCAATTTTGCAGTCACAAAACTTGGATTGCTTTACAGCTGCTATAAATGTAATTGAGAAATCAATGATGTGTTTAAGAGGTGAGAAGAACATTAATGCAAGTGCCCTTTTAATGGGAATTCAGAATATCACTGTACGGTATTGCTCTGCATGCCTGAGGAGAACTTTACCTTGAGAATTCTGCTAAAATAATAAAAATAGATTTGTAAATACTTCAAATTCAGGTTTCTCTGTGGGCCATGTTATTCCGATATCACAGGTACGTAAGTACGTAAGTAAGACTCGTTCCGAATCCAAGACTCTTAAGAGTTTGTGTTGAAGATGTTTATACATATTTTTTTGGCCAACTGCACTCTTGCCTCTAAACTCCTGTATTTACACTTACAGTATTTTTAACAGTTGGAAGAAATTTGAATATACTGATAATGTAATGGGAATAAAGCTGAATTTGTCATTTTACTGGGATCAAATTTGATCAAGTTTTGATTTCATATTTTTATGTATGTTCTTGATGCATGACATTTCTCTAAATCTTCTATTTGCAAATGCGGTTTATGTTTTTACTGATAGTGTAAAAACCTCAGTGAACAGAGATTAGGGTTTTGGCAACGCATTTGTTAAACCTATTCTATCCTTTATATAGGCACATCAGCCAAGACTGCACAAAAATATCCCTTCTGTGAATTCCAGACTGAAAGTTATTAAGCACCTGATAAGGTTTGTTAAGTATTTGTTTCATTTGGAACACTTAATGTAACTCTTTTCTAGTCAGAGGACTTCACTAAGCAAACTCTTTTGTCTGTAGGATACAGCCACTGAAACTACCTTACGGATTGCCAACAGAAGAGGAAATGTCGGACACCTTTCTATCGAGCAAGGGAGAGCTTATCATTAAACGGCATCTGAAACCTGTGGAGCAGAAAGAAATGAAGTCGTAAGGTGTGCTGTTAGGATTTATGTTCTATAAAATAAATAATTTAACTCCTGAGTTAAGAGTTTGTGTATGAAATGTAAGCTTAATTCTTACCCTGTCTGGTATGAGTGACATGGTTGACAATGATGCTTAAAGAAGGATTACATGTGTACAAATACAAAATTCAATATTGATAATGTTTGCCTGAAATATTAAATGAATTATAGGCTTTCTTTCCTTGTGTTTTAACTTTGTGGCTAGATTACTGGAGTTTATGGCTAGATATTGGAGAACTTAATGAAGTCAGATAAGCAGAGAAGTAGGTAGAATAGATCTAACCTAATTATGGTGAGGACGTTTCCCAGATAACAGTGAAGATTTAACCATGACGGTGCATGACTTCACCTTTATGGTGAGAAGGAAGGAACTAGAATTTGAAACCCCTCTGTTTACCACTGAGAGTGTCATTTCGCAGGTGTTTGGGTGACTTACCTTGGTCATCCAGATCTCACGCTTGTTCCTTAGCAAACCGTCTGTCATCTGGCCTCCTCTGTACTTTAAGAAGTACCTGAATGCCCTATTTGGGAGTAACAGAAGGAGTGATTCACGTGTTGGTAGGTTGTATAATTTGCCTTTCAGGAAACATGCAATCTTGCTTCACACATTATTTCTTAATCCTAAATGTTTAATAATAATAATAGCAGACTAAGAGCTGCAGTCTATGTGAAAGTTGGTGCTTTTCCTGTTCTAAAATTGCAAACTTTAGAAATCTGGAGACCCTGAAGCATACCTCTTTTGATACAAGTTAGTAATTATGGGCTGCAAGCTTAAAAAATAACACCTTTTACTGAAGGATCTTGAATAGTACCGTGTGCATATTTTTATTTACAGTAGTTTTAAGAATTGTTGCCAAAGTTAGGAAGCCGCTGCTGTATCAAATGATAAAGTAGTTTTCATTCCAGGGAGCATAAATTCCATAGTTTAACACACTGTGAGCCTCTCCCACACTAGACACACTTTAGAGGAATTAATCTTAATGACTGTATATTGTGAGAAGATCAGAGGGATACAGTCGCTGAAAATGACTGTTTATCTTTCTCTGCATGCTTGCAGAGAAGAGTAAACACCAGCAGAGGTTCAAAAGAATAGACATATCAGTAGAGGGATGTAAAAGCTGGAGACAACTGTGTGCAGGAGAAAGGATAGGCTGTTGTAGCAGCACTGAAGACTGTAATAGCTCCTATGAACAGGCTAAAGGCAGAAATGCAAAATTGAGCTGAAAAACCTCAATTTTTCAACAAGATAGAGGCTGTAGTCAGAAGGACACAGGAGATGCTGGTGTCAGTCTGAAGTATATAGAATAGCAAGGAAAAAGTGAAGCAGATAAATGAACGTTGCTTTT
The DNA here is from genome assembly GCA_018403395.1 of Gorsachius goisagi. Taxonomy (NCBI): domain Eukaryota; kingdom Metazoa; phylum Chordata; class Aves; order Pelecaniformes; family Ardeidae; genus Gorsachius; species Gorsachius goisagi. The sequence continues at coordinate 19,160 of BOSO01031028.1, read as the reverse complement.
CTTCCCTTCCTCTTTTCTTCCAGCATCTGCATAGTATCTTGTGCTGCAGCGTGTTATAACTGCATTCTCTGTGTTGTGTTGACCGTGTTCCCACAGGGAGATACTTAGTAAAGCTGAAACTTCAGCCCTTTTGAAGGATGTGTGTAGTGCATACAAGGTAGGGGAACTCTTAAATGAGATGGCACAAGTACTACGGCCCAGAAAGTTAGGCAAATGGGTCTTGTTGCTGAGGGATAGCAAATACAAGTCTTGTACCAGAGTCGGTGGCCCAGAGCACCAAAGCCAGGATAGCTCAACCTTACCAAGCACTTTCAGGATTTGTGTCTGAGGCGCTGCAACTTGGTGAATCTCCAACAGAGGGAGTGCTGCCAGTTCTCTCATACACAGTATGTGTATGAATATGGATCTGTTCATTACGCTATACAGATGCTACAACCTTCGAAAGTACTACAATGTAAACTCAAAAGAATGTGTTAATGAACAAGCTTGCTTGGTACTGTGTGCAACTTAAAAAGTGTGTGATAAACTACCTAAATTAGAGCAGAGCTAATACCTGCTTTAGATAGTACCTGTTATTTCTGGGTAAGATTTAGCTACAAGAGGTGTTTACAGCTGTCTTTCATTGACAAGCTGTCAGTTTTCATGAAAAAGGAAATTGTATTTTCTTAAATTTTTTTAATATATGTGTAGGTTTGGGTGTTTCTGAAATGGTATTTCCACCAAGGTCACAACTGTCATGCAGTTGACCCAAAACTCTGTATAAGCATACGTTCTCTAAAAGATTTGCTGTTGGGTCTAAAACCTGAACTAACAGGGTGCAGAAACATAGGGTGTGTCCGCATCCTTTCATTAATGGAGCATTGTAAATGTTTCATGTAAATCTTCACGAAGCATAGGTAAGAGATACTGCCTTTTTTTGCAGGGAACAAACAGGGTGACTTAAGGTGACAGCAAAATTTCAGATGGAAGGTACCTCACAGGACTCTAGTCCAACCTCCTGCTCAATGTGGGGCCAGCACTGAGGTCAGATCAGGTTGCTATGGACTTTGTCTAGTTGGGTCTTGAAAACCAAGCTCTGCTGCTTGGCTGTCCTCATGGGGAGAAGGTTATATGCAGAATACAGTTTTGTATCCGCTCTGAACCTCTCTTAGAATCACAGAATTGTTTAGGTTGGAAAAGATCTTTAAGATCATCAAGTCCAACTGTAAACCTAATCCTGCCATCCCACCACTAAACCATGTCCCTAAGCACCACATCTACCCGTCTTTTAAATACCTCCACTTGACCACCTCCCTGGGCAGTGCGTTCCAGTGCCTGGTAACCCTTTCGGTGAAAAAATTTTTCCTAATATCCAATCTAAATCTTGCCTGATGCAACTTGAGGCCATTTCCCCTCATTCTGTCTTGTCCTATGATATCTGGTAGAAGAGACCAATACCTTCCTCACTACAACTCCTTTTAGGTAGTTGTAGAGGTCAATAAGGTCTCCCCTCAGCCTCCTTTTCTCCAGGCTGAATGACCCAAAACTCTTCTTTTGGCTTATGTTGTCTCTTTTCTTCCCACCTTGCACTGCTGTGAGGAGCCAGCCTGGCTCCATCTGCTCAATTATCCCTCACAGGTAGGTACTGTGTGGCTGCTGTTAGGTCCATCTGAAGCTGTCCTTTCTCATGGGGCAAGTGTTCCAGCCCCAGCTACCTTGGTGACTCTTTGCTGACCTCACTCTACTTAATTGCTCTTTCTTGTGTCAGGGGGCCCAACACTGGACACTACTCTAGACGTGGTCTAACAAGTGCTCAGTAGAGGCATGTAATCCCTTCCCTTGGTCAAGCTGTACCTTCTCTTCATACAACCCAGGATACCCTTAGCTGCCTTTACTGCTTGGGCATGCAGCTGACTCATGTTGAGCTTGCTTCTCGGGTAGAAACCTGCTGTAGCATTAAAGTATATTCAATATTTGGTGCGATATGTGGTAGCAATGTAGAAATGTACCATTTTAAGAATAAATTTGTATTTCTATGCTATTGTTCTGTTTCAGATTCACTTACTGTTTCAGATTTGGTAATTAATACTGTAGTGTGAGTAGATCAATACAATTCTAATAGCGTCAGGATATTTTTAATCATAGGTACAAAATACTAGCTATAAAAAATGTACCATATTTAAAACAACCAACCAACCACACACACCCCTGTGCTCTTTGTTATTTCTCCTTTAGCCCCTAGTGATACACTTCAGGGTTTTTTTTTAACCACTCTAAATCACTTACTTTTCTCCCCTGTGTCTTGAAATGGCTGAATGAACCCAACAACTCTGAAGCTGAGGCTCCCCAAAAGCTTAACTATGTGATTGATTAAAAGGATCCATTTATTGTGCATGAACTTGCATCAGATTTTATAAACCATATGCCGTTTTAAAATCATGATGGAATGTGCATATTCTTAGTCCAGACCCTGCAATGAAGCTAATATATAGCTTCAATAAAAGTATTCATTACAGCAGCTTGAGTTTTACAGATTGTTTGCAACTGTAAAGGCTAAAATGGAGTAGTATCAAGGGCAAAAAAAAAACTTAAGGAAGGATAGCTTAGTAATTTCTCTCCTGTCACAAGAAACAGCCACTTTGAGGTCACACCATCAAAGTGAAGAGCATTTGTTCTGAAAGGATATGATATACTGAGATACACTCTTCTGGTAGATTAAACATACACAATATTTATTGCAAATATCCAATTACAAAATTGCAAAGTATTAACCAGTTTTGTGCTGCTGTTAGACACATGTATTGACAGATAAAATCTAAGGCAGACAAAATCTCATTAAGCAGTGATAACTCTTGAAGCATTAATCGGCTGCTTGAGAAACTGCAAGCACAGGTGAAAGCTCTGCTTGAATATTCTCGTGAAGTAAGATAAAAAATAAATGGCAAAAGATAGGTTGCAGTTTGGATTATTAGTGATGTAATCTTTTAAAGTTATTTTTTTAGCTTTAGCTGAAAAACCCTCCACTGAAACCTTGCACTTGTTTCTGGCTTCATTGCCTTCCCCCATTCTTACTTTCTGGGGGAGAAATCCAGGATTTTTTAAATTAGAAGCAAAGTATGCAATCAGTGACTCAAATCTAATCATTACTTGGATATCTCAGTATCCATTTCTCTTATAAAACTTGGCTCTTGCAACCACATCATTGGCATAGTCATTGTGTGTTGTGCCGATATCCATCCTGTCGTAGCTCCGGACGTTGTTAGCTCCCGCATTATAGGCTGAAATCCCACCTGAAATGAGAGTGAAAGGAACACATAAACAGAGATGATACTTTGTCAGTAAATAAGCAAGCAAATAAAAAATCATAGCTTAAATACGTTGCTTTAGTTTGCAGATCTTTTCACCAGTATTGTATTGCCAATTCCAGCTGGTTTTGCCACTCAGGTGTTCCTTTCATGTTTTAACTGCGTGAAGAAATCATAATTTCCTCCTTTACATCCAGACTCGGTGATCATTGTCCCCTTGCTGCATTTTCTAATGTAACATCTTCAGTTGTATGACTGTTGCCTTTTGTGCATATTCCTTCATGTCTACCCACGTTAGTAACCTCAGACATATTGTAGTTGGAATAAAGGGATCCAACCATGACGGCTTCAACTGTAATCAGTGCTCGAGGACATAAGCATGTTTCCTTCAGAGAGGACCATTTTCAAAATTAATGTGTTGTTCCTTTGGAGTTGCCAGGGTGGTAGCTTTTTGTAGGTGGGTATAGAAACACAAAGCAAATGAAATGGATAGAGGCGGGGAAAACCCCACCCTTACTCCTTGCAACTGAAAAATATCATGATATTTGCCAAGTTTTCCAAAAGCCTGCTAGAAAGCTAACGACAGCTTATTTCTCTATTCCTTTTAGTGAGTGTCAAGGAATATTGTTCCATGCCTCAATAAAATGAACAGAGGGCGACTGAGATGTGTTTAGTTTTCTGAAGTGCTCGGTTTTACAGCATTATCATGCTTGATTTTTATGCGTGTGAAGTGTCTTAGCTGGCAAAACTCTTACCTTTGAGCTGCTGTTCCTTTGTCCATGTTGGGAATTTTTTCTGGATTTCCCTTATCATTCCACATAAAATCTCTGTGCCTTGCGCTAAGTGCTCTTCACTGTCCCATGACCCGACAATCTTATGGTACCGTTTGTCAATCTGAAAGTGAGAGAGCAGTATCAGCACACCAAAACCCCCACTATCTATCCAGAGCTCTTCTTCATTGCTTACAGGCTGCTTGTATTAATTTTGATCTTTAATCTCATGATTTACCTCTTTTGTAATTGTATAGCGAGGAAGCAAACTTAGCTCAAGGCGCAGGCAAAGCCAGCAGACGCGTGAATAGCAGACTATCGGGGCACTGAAGAGGAATGCCTTCCCCACCTCCTTGTCTGTCAGAGCCTTAAAAAGCCAACACAGCTGCTGCTCTAAAGGTGACAGGGTGCAGAAACTGGGCTTACTGCTGTTTGAGCTTTTCTAGCTGCAAGATGACTGCTCCTCTCTTCCCCAGCTGCATCAAGGAAGCCCCCTGTTTCCTCTAGGGATCTCACCTTGATCTCTACCCCAGTTCTGCTCCTTCTCCTTCTTCTCCACCTCTTATCCATGGGACAGTAAAGCGCAAGTCTGAGGGGGCTGGAGCTCTGACAAAAGCAGATCCCAGTGCATGCAGCAAATGTTTAGGGATTGTACGGATAAGCATACAGCTCAGCAAACAAGCAAGGCATGAATGTAGGCATGAATAACGAAGCAAGATCCCCCACTAGCCAGGCCCCTGTGGTGCATAAAGAGTAATTAACCTGACTGTATGTAGCTGCAGCCTACAGGCCTCCATGCTTAGTTAAAAAAAAAAGCCTTTTGAAACAAGATTTATTATCTAAAGTATGAAATAGAAACAATTAATCTCTTCATTCTCTAGAGAGCGCTGGGAAGCAAGCAGTGGTTTCACGGTGCAAAAGCAATCTGCTCATGCCCTGACACCCACTGGGGTCCTTCCCTGGTGCTGGGAGCTAACAGCTGGGTCAATGTTGGCTTTAATTCTGGCCAAAGAGTTGCGTGAAAAGGTTTAGGAGGTTGATTTTCAACAGGGCCCCTGCTGCTCTTCTGACTTTCTGCTGCAAAAGAAGGATGAGGTTTGTGTTTTCAAGAAGGTTGACCATACCTGCATTAAACCAAATGCATTTTCGTGGTCACCCCAGCCGTTTATCAGCACTGTCCCAGCATGCGACTCTCGAGAGATAATACCAGCAATCACAGCTGGATCAACACACTTGCTATTGCCAGCTTTTGTAATCTTGGCTTTGTATTTCTCCATGTTCTTCAAATCTTTTTCTGCAATCTTCTCTGAGGCAGGAACTCCTACAACACAATGTGCATGACTTTTCCTTTCATTTTTAAAATGAGAAACAAGTTATTCCGACAGTCATTATGACTGAGCTGACTTTTTGAACCCTTCTTAATCTATTTAGAGAGAAGCAATGATAGAATTGATCAATTTTGCTGAAGGGTAAGTGCCCTTAGAAATCAATACACCGATGATATAAAAGATGTTTTTTCAAATGCAGAGGGCAGTTCTCTAGCGTGCAGACTAAAAGGCAGGTCTTGTTTTAAATCTAAGCCTTTGGGTGGATTAGTCTCAGATTTAGTTCCTTTTAATTTAGGACTATAATGAGGAAATTTTCAGAAACTTAGCTCATGACAGAAGCCCTCTTAAGGGAGAGAGAAATTCAGACTCAATGGCAGGGGTTAGATGCACTTGGCAGACCTTGCATTTTCTCTGTGGTAGACTTGAATATTCCTTAGAACATCTCAAAGGCAACTCTATTCCCAACATAAACTTATGTGCCCAAGTAGGATCTTTGTTGATGGGGATCTGTAATAGACATGAGCTTGTGCGTGGATGTAAGAGGAGATGAACCACTGAATTAGTGCCTACCTGCATAGCTCAGACCTTCTGGTTTCGCGGTTGCCTCCGAAGCTCCAGTTGTGTCAACATTCAGTATGTTCCCATAACGCTCCAAACAGCCTAAGAGCAGTATTTACAACCAAACATCAGGCCAGCGTCATGTGTGACACATGCTGTTAAAATGTTTTCAGATCCATGACTGAAACCCATGGCATCATTTCGATACTAGCGCAGGCATTCGTCCTAGCAGCTGCAGCCATGGTATCAGATGCTCTGGGAAGGATTACCTCTCAGTCATCCTAGCATAAAGCCACAGCATAGCTTGTGAGGCGAACTAGCTTGTGCACAATTCATCTCCTCAAATTTTAGCTTGCCTAAAACTTAGCAGTCTAGTCTAAGCTTGTGACTTGGGTTGCCCCGCATAGCCAATGGAGAAAGGCACCTCCAGAAGGTGGGGTTTCTAATCCAAAGTAAAAAAAAAAAATCTATGAGAGTCAAAAGAAATCCTACACTACTTACTGGCTCCAGCTTGCTTTTCCACAGCTACCGTCAACAGGAAAAATCAAAGAGAAACATCCTTCGATTACATCCATTACAATTTATCTGACTTGCAGTTTGTTTGACTGCAATTCATCTGCATTTATCTGTTGCCTAAACATGCCTTTGCAGGAGGGAAAACACACAAACAGCAACTGCGAGGAACATTGCTAACCTGATCCCAGCAGTTAATGTAAAATAGATTTTGGTACAGTGAATTATTTACAAGAATATTAGACAAACTTCACAGACCTGACATGTTTGCTGCAGGATGTCTCCCCACCTTCTCACCACACTTCCTAGAGCAAATGGACTTTTTATCTGCTGGGAGTGTTTTGAAGCAGCTGACTCAGCGCACTTCCCCCACACCGCTGGTATTACGGGAAACAGGAACACCTAACAACGTCTTGTGTGTCCACCCAAATACAACAGGTTTTCTGCTCTACAGCATGAACACAATTAACGACTTTAAAAATGAAGTACCTTTTAGTTTAATTTAAAACCCCGTTGCTAAAAGTTTGGAACTAGGAGGAGCCTCGTCTGAAAACAACTGCCCGCGTTCAGCTGTTGAAAGCAATGATGTGCTGACAATGGAAAAACAGGAACCTGAGCTTTTGGAAGTAATAAAGTTTTTGCAGGCAAAGACTCAGCAACAATAACACGGCACAGAGCTGCAACCACTGAGAATTTGAGTATACAGAGAATATGCCAGGTCCCTCTTGTACAGTGACAACAAAGGTGAAGGCACAAACCCAAATTAGCAGGCAGTGTGGATCAAAGCTGCTGTAACTGTTCAGCAGTAAGGAAAAAAGCCACTGGATGGCAGACCTCCCCGCCACTGCTAATCCATCCAGACATGTGTCTGTCTCCCCCGCCGTAGATTTTGTGAGGGTGAAATGCTGATAGCACAGATCCAACAGAGTTCTGCAAGGACAGCAGTGGCTATGGCTGTTACAGGGAACAAGTTTCAAAACCCTGCTGGTTTTACTTACTGATTTTGGTTTCAAAAGTCCCCAGCAGTTTTGCAGAAGTTCTACTTGTCCCATCAGCAGACGTAAAGCCCCCATGCTGGAGAGTGTAAACAAGACTGAGACATGAAACTTACACAAATTGCACAGATTTCTGTGTCTTTTGTAGTAAGTTCTGTTTTTCAAGCCTCTGTCTTGCAAAGCTGAGCTGAGACTTTAGATAAATTCCCAAGTACCTTGGAAGTCTTGTTCATGACCTCACCTATGTACAGCAAATGCCATTCTCATTATAAGATAAATTCTAAGGAGCAATACTTGAATGGTTTGTATTAATTGCTGATGAAGAACGAAAGCTGAAAATGGGAAACTATGTGTATTTTCGCATTTGTGTGTGTAGTGGCATGAGGTATCTGCAGAAGCTATTGATCAGAGTCAATCTCCATGAGTAATGGGTAGTTCTCCGAGTTGAATAGTGATCAGCATTTGTTACCTCTGGGTGATTTGTATAGCCTGCATTTAAAAAAGAAATCAAGTGAATCACCTTCCAAGGGTATGCTGTCAGACTTCTCCAGGGTGGCAACAAGGCAGACACCTCCCAGCCTACCTTCCCATGCAAACTGCTTGCAGCACCACGTGGGCTGCAGTGATGGCAAGCAGGCTCTTTCCAAGTCGAGGTGACTTGCTAGGGCAAGGCCATAGCTACAAGACAGGTTCAAGAGCAAGCCAGGAAGGAAAGTCAGTGAGACAAAATCAGGATCAGTAGGTTACAAAGCCAAGCGCAGGCTGACTTCCAGTGCAGCTTAGGTGAGGACCCAGGGCAAGGTCACGAGCTTAAATGCAGCTCCTGAGCCGGCAGGTAGAAGGTACATGGGAGGGGAGAAGAGCTGAGGCTCCTCATAGTGCAATATCAGAGCTGACCTTCAATGCAGGCAGCCAGATGCCCGGGAGAGAGGGGGAAGAGGCTGCAGAGCCTGTCAGCACAGTCAGGACCCAGCATGGTCACCCCAAAGCTGACTCTTGTCCAGGCTGAGCAGAGCCAGCTCCCTCAGCCTCTCCTTGTGCGTCCTTGTGCTCCAGCCCCTGACTGGCTTGGTGGCTTCTGCTGGACTCACCCCAGCGTGTCGGTGTCCCACTTCTATCAGGGGGTCCCAAAGTGCTCCAGGTGTGGTCTGACAAGCATGAAAGAGAGGGAAATGATTGCTCCCCTCCCTGCTGGCTAGGATTTTGCTAATGCAGCTCAGGGTGCTCTTAGGTATATCTCTGCGAGGGGCCATGGTGTCCACCAGGACCCCCAGGTCCCTTTTTGCACAGCTTGCTTTCTAGACAGTTGGCCCTGGCCCATACTGGCACATGGGGTTGTTCTGTCCCAGGTGCAGGGCTTTGCTGTTGTCTTAATTGATCGTCATGGGGTTGCTGTCAGCCCATTTCTCCAGCCTCTCCAGGACCCCACATTTGGTATCAGCTGTGAACTTGCTGGGAGCACTCTCAGCCCCTAGTCTGAATTGCTGCTGAAGACACAAAGCAGTACTGCCTGCAGGATCTGTCCCGGGGGATGCCACTTGCAACTGGCCACCAGCTGGACCCTGGGACTCTGACCACCATGCTTTGAGCCTGGCAACCTTCTAGACAATTTTTCTGCCTGCCTATCCAGTCTATGTCTCACTAGTCTGGCTATATGGATACTATGGCAGGCTGGGGCAAAGACCTTGCTAGGTCAAGGTATACCATATCTGCTCCTCTCCTCTTTTCCGTAAAGCCTGTCTTCTCATTACAGGAGGCAAACAGGTTGGCCAGGCACTATTTATCCTGTTTAAATCGATGTTGGATGTTTGCAGCATGGTCTCTAATTGCTCCTAGGAGGATGTGTATCATAACTCTGTGCACTGTTAATGGCTTTGGATTACATTTTCCTATCCATTTAAGATCCTTGCAGCCAGTGGTTTTTCTAAATATTTTGACATGCAGTTATTCCCAGTCCCAGAAGGTGTACTTATCGTGAAGTTCCTTCAGCATGCATGTGGATGCTGGTGGGAAAGGGACGGCTGGCACTGCCAGACCAAATCCAACTCTTCCTTTGGCCCCAGGGAATGAGTGTCACTCAGTCCTGCAGGCATCTACCCCTCTCCTTCATTGCCTCTCCACCCTCTGACCCCCCAAATAGTTAAATTCCAGGTCTAGAAGGAATAGGAGCACCAAAACATGCTGAACTCAAAGACTGCCGTTTTCCAGAGTGTCGCTATTCTACAAGCAGCAGCAGAAAAAAAGAATTTTATGACACGCAAATATGCATTTCATCCTCTCCCCTTCTCAGTTTCTCTATCTGCCTAAAATTGACATTGCACTTATCCAAAATTTGCTAACACACATGAAAATATGAGTACATTGGTGTCCTGTTTTGTTTGCTAATAACACTTTTATTCAATTTCTGTTTGCTTATTTCTGTATGACTGAAAGCATCCATCTCTATTCTATGCATTTATATGAAAAATTAGCATTCAGAAAAAAATTACTGCTCCACAGCGTAATGTAAATATCAAGCAGCTTTTAGGAAAAAAATCATTAAGCCAATACCCAAGGAAGTATTTTGCCTTTTGATTTCTTAAAAGAATGACAGGGTTTGGCAGAAAAGTGTTGTAAGATCTGGAAGGCAGCAAATTATCAATATCAAAACAAGATGGTCCTCATAACTCAGAGAAATATGTAGATAGCAGGAAAAAATATGAAGATCTTGGTAATATTGCCTTTGTAAAATCTAAACCATGCTGTTTGTAAAGAAACTACATGACTGGTGCCTTACTGAATATTGTTTAAAAATTGAGGAGTTTAGTCTGCACATTCTTATTCCATGTAAAATCATTCCTGTACATTTGCATCTGTATGGGTTTGCACGGTACAGCTGCTCTGTATCTTGGCTGCTTCAGGGGTGTCATGTGGGTGATGGTAAGAAAGTTGCTCAATAGAGATTCCCGAGTCTAATATCCTTGTTTCTTGTAATACTGGGCTCGTGCAACCACATCATTGGAGTAGTCATCATGGGTGGTGCCAATGTCCATTCTGTCATAGCTTCGGACGTTGTTAGAACCGGCATTGTAGGCAGAAATCCCACCTGAAATGAAACACCAAAAGAAGTCACACAGAGTTAAAAAAAAATAGGGAAACTTCCAGCTTGGTATGTTCTGCTTTGACTGGTTTTGAAAGCTTTCACTTATGGGGACTTTGGAAGGGGAGTAGGCGGCGTTATCAGAGGTTCTCTGACTTAAGTGGGGCTCTGCAAACAGCTTGCAGTTATTCCCGAATCCGCCAAAACATCAGAAAGATACCTGAGGTTTTGGGTTCACAGATACTTGCCACTTGATGAACTTGTGCCATTTACCTGGCCCAGCACAAGCCCTTAATTTACAATGGGCTTGTTAATATCATATCATATCATATCATATCATATCATATCATATCATATCCAACATCCTTGTAACCTCTCACTCATCCTTGAAAATTACTACTCTTAGAAGAGGGTTAAAACACACTCATATACTGCATTATCTTTGTCTTGCAGCTGCACGTATGCTTCTCCATATGCCGTGTTGAAAAGCAGAGGTGACTGCGGACGTCCTTAGTTTGTGTGCCCACCCTGGCACCCCAGCAATCCAAGGGGGTTGCGGGGTGCAGCCTGCAGCTTTTCTACGTTGGGCAGCATGGTTTTGCAATTCCCTGAGAGCAAACACCTCATCTCCTTTGTCAACGGAGATATGGAGTGAACTGCTGGCCCCATTCAAGTAAACCACGGAGCTATTTGTTAACCTGAATGGCTGTGGGAGACTCCTCATGGTGAGATAAGGAAAGCTCAGCTCTTACATACACTAGATTTCAGGTGCATAAATATTTGCTGCACGGTGCTGGGAATTCGGCGAGGCTGCCATACTAAGGAGAGGCAGAAACTACACAGAATTGACAAAGCTTGTCTTTTCACGGTGAAATAAAAAAAGGGGCGAAAAGCTAAGTGGCAGCCTGTTAGAAACATGGTTACTGAGGAACACGGGAACTAATTCAGTGTGTTCTCATCCTAAAGTTTTTCTTCTCTCCTGGACAAAACCCATGGCTTGTACCTTACCTTTCAGCTGTTGATCCTTTGTCCAGCGTGGGAACTTCCTCTGTATTGTTTTTACCATCGTGACAAGTATGTTTGTGCCCTGCATAAGATGAGTTTCGCTGTTCCATTGTCCTCTAGGTTTATGTGACCTTTTGTCAACCTAGAAATATCAAAACAACAACAAGAAGTCATTTCCCTGCTGTAATGGATTATATGTTTAGGAGGCCTACTTTCATTTATATGCTATTTGTTTGTCGGGGTTTAGTGGAGAATCAGCAAATACCTGCATTAAACCAAAGCCATTTCCATTGTCGCCCCAGCCACCCTTCAGTATTTTGCCAGCATGAGATTCCCGGGAGATGATGCCAGCGATCAGGGCTGGTTCGATGCACAGTTTTTCTCCAACTTTCTTAATGAGTGTTTTATATTGACCCATAGCTCTTAGGTCCCGTTCAGCAATCTTTTGTGAAGCCCTAACTCCTGCAATTAAAATCAAAAGTAAAGATATTTGCTTAATAACTTTTTAAAACTCAGAATTGTCTTTCACCTCTCTCCTTCTGATACAGATAGAATTACACCAAAATTTTATTTGCCTCACCTCTGGGAGGAGGCAGATGATCGCCCACAGAGATACTATGCAGGCTCAGCAGCTAGTGTGTGTTCAGCACTTTGGAAATGAGAGGGATTTGGGATTATTGTGCCAGGGAGAAACAGAGCCATCTGGCAGAAGAGGAATACTCACCACAGTAGGTTAAACCCTCTGGCTTTGCAGTTTTGCACGAAGCCCCAGAGGTTTTAATTCTGTTTACGCTGCCATAGCAATCCGTGCGGCCCTGGGAGGCACCTGCAGAGGCGACACAGAAAGGCTCAAGCAGTAAAAACCTTTTGTGACTGCAAGTAACACCCAAAGGGAGGCTGCACCCTGGAGAGGACGGGCTGCGGGGTGCGGGAGCTGCACGGGGCTGCCTCTGTCGCTCCTTGTGATGGAGAGGAGGCGAGGTCCTGCCCTGCGTCCTGAGCCCTGCACCCTGTACCCCCAGCCCACCTGTCCCTCAGAGGCCACCCCTCCTTCTGCAAGACTCGCAAGGGGACCCCGAGCACTCCAATAGAGTCTAGTGGCAACTGAGATTTTGGGGACGAGGGGGATGAGGAGGTGCATCAATGTCTCCTGCTTCCCGGCTGTGGGGTGTGTGTCCCCAGCTGCTTGGGACGAGGCAGCGAGGGATGCCAGACTTACCCAGGAGGGCAGCAAGGCCCAGCAGCAGGAGCATCGGGTACATGGGGTGGTTCATCCTGAGCACGCAGAACAGGCTGAAAATCAATCAGTCAGCATTGGCATGCGTGAAGACATGAATATATCTCACTGCTTGCCAAATAAACACAAAGAAACTCTTTCTGAGATGACGGGGTATTTCTCTTGGTTGGGTAGGCAGCGTGGTACACAAATGGAGTCACGTCTTTTTGTAAGAAACCCCAGTGTCAGCTCTCCTGCACTGGCACAAACCAGGCTGCAGCCGTTCACAAGAGACTTCTGACCTCTCACTTCTGCCGGTGTTTCAAACCTGCGTCTTTTACGGTATCTTCATACCTTCCTCCAAATCTCAAACCCCAATATTTAATTCAGAAAAAATAAAATTAATAGTGTTCAGTGCCCCTGTGCTGCTGTGCTCCCACCAAGAACGCCCCTATTCCCTGCCCATACTCTGTATACAAACCACTGTCGCCACACCTGGACAGCTTTTCCTGAATCTCCTGAGACTTTCTTTATATTCAGAAACTGGCACTTTCAAGATGAAAGCTGTCTAAATCATTGTGGCTCTCTGCTTTAGGGTGAGTTGTACTCTGGGAGCACCCATTTGCCCTAACTGGCTGTGAGGGGAGCCTAAAGAGATAGGCTCACGTATAGAAGACAGCCACCTAAATTTAAGTGACCTAAATCCAGAACTACAGGACAAATCTCAGGGATCCTTATTCAAGCGGAAATCTCACTCAGCAAAAAGCTGCAGCCCCTGGGCCACCAAGGAGATGGTATTGCTGAAGGGAGTGAGAAGAGCTCCCACCCTGAGCGGTGGTATCTTACCTACTTGTCTGCAGCTCAGCCTCTGGCACAGGACTGAGGTTTGGGGGTGTTTAATATATAGGGAAAGCTGCCTTCCGTTTGGTGGTAATCCGACACTAACGGAATGCATTGGGCTGGGGTTTTGTGAGACTTAACAGCATTTTTTTCTCATGCAAACAGAACCTGTGACAGTACAGACATTGGTGTGGTGGCAAGTATGTTCTTGGGTGTGGCATTTCCCAGATTTCCAAAGAGAAAAAAATCCACCCTATTTTTCTCTGGGCGTCTCTCCACCTACAGTTTATATTTCACACCCTATTCCTGGAGGCAGCTGTGGTGAGGGCTGAGCTAAAGACCCAGCTTCCTGCTGTTCCGCAGGTGTTTGCCCTAGTCCTGTCCCAGCATCCTGGGTTGTGTCCCTGCTGCTCAAGAAAAGAGGGCTGGGACTGACCTTCATGTACGTGGCATGGAAGAACTTTCAGCCCTACCGCCTGGGCTAGCACTCTTCTGAGAGACTGTCCATGTCCATGATGGTGGCCCATCTCCCACCGCCTGGGGGGTGCTCCCATGATAGCGTGATCTGCTGACATCGCTTGTCAGCAGAAAAAAATAATGATGCCTTGTTGGTTCAGCTGCTTTTTTTTCGTAATAGCTTTTAACGAGCGCAACGCATCTCTGAAATTATTCAGACAACCCTTTGCCTCAACATTTCTCGCTGCTGTAAGGGGGAAACGTTTCTGGCATGTGACTGCTTGTGAGTAGGGGGACTGTAATGAGCCAGGCCTTTCCAATCACCAAAATTGCCTTTGTCAACTGGGGACAGGCACCAATGCTAAGGATACCGGTGTCATGTTAGCCAGGGGTTATTTGCCTGCAGTTGCCCAAGCCAGAGGGTCTTGGAGCCCCTTGCCTCCGTATACCAACCTCCTTGCCTCCCTACCTCCACTCCTCAGCCATGTTTCTGAACATTCATAACCCTTTCCCAGCCACCTCACGTGCCAAAAATACCACAGTGGGGAAAAGTATCACCCGCTGCAGGTGTGGAAGTCTGGTTGGTGTCTTTGGACTTGACTGCAGTCAGTCTCCAAAGGGTGTTTAGGAGGCAGAAAGCAAAGTGCAGGAGGGCTTGTTGGGCACACCTTTCTTAGTGGTGGGACTGACCCGTTCTGTCGGTGCCTTTCTTTGCAAGCCCTCGCTTCCTTTGACAGCGTGGATGCACAGGGTCTCGTCCCACCTCCGAGAGCCGCTGGCCACGATGAAAAGAGCAGCACCCCGCTCCCCCAGGTTTACCTTCATTATTTAACACCTGGGCAGAGGAGTGCCTCATAAACCTGGTATATTTGCTCAAGGAGGTTGATATTTTAACGATATCTCCTGGAAATCTCACAGAAGGAGAAGCTGATAATGAATAATGGGGTGGGGATTTATAGCCCCTTTCAGTTGGAGCAAGGCAAATAACACTGTGTCAGTTATTAACTGGTTGCTGTGGTGACCAGATTAACTGAACCTGTCTCTGTGCCCTCCTTCTGTCTTCTCAGGCTCCATGATTTCAGCTTTCCCATGGGGCTCGTGCTCTCGTGGTGGGACCGCAGTGCTGGCTTTCCCAGCTGCTCTGCTCTCCTCTGTCCCCCCCAGTTTATTCTCCCCAGTAGTCTGCAGCTGGATGAATGAGGTGACCCCAAAACCCCTCTTAAAATGTTGCTTCTTTACCTTTAAAAGCAAAGTCCAGCTTTGCGGGGAGAAGGGCTACAGATGCCAAAGTGCGACTTAATATGCTAGGTGAGCTGTTTCATCCCAGGCCCATTACACCTGGGGTGTTGGCATCACTGTTTTGCTGACTCTCCCTTGCCCATCCCTTGAACAACTGATGCCTAAACTGTGTTGGTACTCCCAGAGCCAATGTGGGGAGCTCCTCTGTGTGGCAAGCTGTGCAGCATCCGTGTGACCTGTGGCTTCATACTCTCTCATCATGTGTGCCAAGAAGATTACATCTGTATTTTCCGTTCTTTCCTCTGGCTGCATCTTCACAGAGCCACAGAAGCACAGAGTGACCGAGGTTGGAGAGGACCTTGGGAGGTCTCTAGTCCAACCTCTTGCTCAAAGCAGTGCCAACTTTGAAGCTAGATGGGGTTTCTCAGTTCCTTGCCCTTGTCTTGTTATGAACACCTCCAAGGATGGAGATTTGCCAGCCTCTCTGTGCAATCTCGTACAGTGCTTAACCACTCACCATTTTTTTTGTGAAAAACTCCTTTTCTTTTATCAATTCCAAACTTGCCTTGGTGCAACATGTGACTGTTGCCTCTGACCCTCTTTCTGTGCACCTCAAAGAAAAGTATGACCCCATCTTCTCTAGAAGCTCCACGGAGGTAGCTGAAAATGTCCCCCAAAGGCCTTGTCTTCTCCAGTCTGAGCAGACCTAGGTCCCTTGGCCTCTGTTATATAACTTGTGCTCCAGCTTGGTGGCCTGCACTGGCCTACAGCACATAAGGGTCAAAGGAGCCCAAAACTCATCACAAGTGCTAAGTAGATGGGAATGATCATCTTTCTGGACCTGCTGCTAATGCTTTTCCTAACGCAGCCCAGGAGGCTGTTGGCTGCCTTTGCTGCAAGGGTGCATTAACCACTCATGGTCAACTTGTCCACCAGGACCCCCAGGGCTTTCTCTGCAGAGCTGCTTTCAAACTGGCTGGTCTGCAGCACGTACTGGTGTCTGGGGCTTTTCCATCCCAGGTGCAGGACTTGGCAGTGCCTATAGTTGAATTTCATGAGATACCTGTCCAACCTGTCCACATTCCTCTGACCTGCAGTCCTGTCCCACCAAGCACCTGTGAACTCTCTGGGAGTGCTCTCTGTCCCTAGCCCATGTTGGTGCTGAGGAGAGCAACGAGGATGGTAAAGGAACTGGAGCATCTCCCCTATGAGGAAAGGCTGAGAGAGTTAGGCTTGTTCAGCCTGAAGAAGAGGAGACTGAGAGGGGACCTTATCAACACATACAAATATCTTAAGGGCGGAAGTCAGGAGGACGGAAGCAGTCTCTTTGCAGTGGTGTCCAGCGACAGG
>BOSO01031027.1:0-24982 GCA_018403395.1 Gorsachius goisagi | reverse complement strand
GGAAACATTCAAGGGCAGGTTGGATGGGGCTTTGAGCAACCTGATCTAGTTAGCAGTGTCCCTGCTCACTGCAGGGGTGTTGGACTAGATGACCTCTAGGGGTCCCTTCCAACCCAAAACATTCTATGATTCTATGAAAAATTTGCCTTCTATGTGTGTTCATATCTGTACAAACCTCTACCTCAGAGTGATTTATTTTTTTTCCCCTGAAAGTAAATGTTTTTTGGAAAAAAAAGGAATTGACAGTAGCAGCTTAGGCTGGCATTTGGAAACAATGGTGAGAGCAGCTTGTAGCTTGACAAGAAACATATTGATGGAAGAAATGTATTGATGGTCACAATGGGAGAGTTGAGAGACTGCAATGACTTTCAGTTTCTAGGACGATTCTGTAGGGTTTGAATGCTTTGTAGAACAGAAGTGTTTTAAACTGAGCATATTTAACATCAGCACTTGAGAAAGAATCTGAAAAAAACCCATAAATAATGATTCCTATTCAGTACAGTATCAAATAAGTCATATTTCTCAGTGATAACTCCTTAAGTTACCTTAGAGAAATGACTAAATGTCTGTTTATCTTTGATGATTCAACATCTCTCAGGCTTGGGGTCTCAGTACACCTCCCAAGCAACACTTTTATAAAATCTGGTTTGCTTATTATTATTGTAAGCTTCCTCTCCTTCACAACGGACTATTATTTTTTTTTATGCTTATTGAAGAAATATGTTACAGATTTATTAAATATGAGATCAATTCTTTTATTAAATGACTGAGGAGAAAATTCTCTATTAAATGTCTAGTGTTTTTTTTTTTAAAGGAGGGTAGCATGTATAAGACAACTTTGGAAAGGTTAGAAAGTCTCTGAGGAAGACCATTACCAATTTCCTGACCAGAAAATACAATGATATCATGGAGTTCCTTAGGCAAAAGGATAAAGCCCACTCTTTCTGGGTTTTTTCTTTATAAGATAAGGAAATCTTACTTTTATTGAGGCCATTAATCCCTCTTTGTGTTATAAACTGTCATAAAGTGCATAGTTCTTTTCACTGGGAAAAAATGTCATCTGTTGAAAAGAGAAACATTTCTTCTTCCAGTGTCCTTTACAGAGAAAATTTAATACACATATTCACAATGCAAAAGAAATTATGAAGAAGTCACATGAACAAAATCAGCAGAACTCTCAGAGCTACAAATTTCTTTAACTGAGATGTGAAAGTAACAATTTACCAAACCCCAGCCATGAGCTGGTGCTAAGACAGGTATCTATCTCAGATGGCTGGGAAGGGTCAGCTTCCGATGGGGCCAGTCTCTCTACTGAGCCTGATTAAGTCGTCCACAGTCATTGCCCATATCTAGTGAGGCTAAAGGGAGATGGGCTGAATCGTCAACCTGCTCGTCACTCATCTCCAGTGATGCTGTGGAGGTCAGAAAGGAGGGTGTAGCAACGTGGGTGTCAGTCTGTTCTCCCAGGTAACCAGCAATAGGACGAGGGGAAATGGCCTGAAGCTGCGCCAGGGCAGATTTAGTTTGAACATTAGGAAAACTTTCTTCACAGAAAGGGTTGTCAAGCATTGGAACAGGCTGCCCAGGGAAGTGGCTGAGACCCCATCCCTGGAGGTATTTAAAAGATGGGTAGATGAGGTGCTTGGGGACATGGTTTAGTGGTGGGATGGCAGTGTTAGGTTAACAGTTGGACTTGATGCTCTTAAAGGTCTTTTCCAACCTAAGTAATTCTATGATTCTATGATACACAACAGTTAGAGATGCTGTAACACGAATGAAGTAATGGCATGAAGACATGATTTTCTGGAGCAGTGTTAGACTGGAATTCATTTCATAGCTTGAAGAATCATAGAATGATTTGGGTTTGCACTTCAGTTTTGCCTCACCTCAGCCTCAGGAAAGATAATCTTTTGGTACTTCTCCTTCCCTGGGAAGTGGATGCATAAGAAGGCTGCTGCTTCTCTTTGGCTGGCGTCTATTTTGTTTGGACATCAAGTCCATGGCTAATGATTTTCTCTTCACAGTACCTCCAGAATCCCATCTCAGTGTTTAACAAGAGAAATCTCCTCTCTTACTACTGTTAATGAGAATTATAAATAGCTTGAAACAGGCAGAAAAAAATCAATGAGCATATTTGTAAACTTGTTATAATAATTATAGTCTAAAAGATCAAAAACAGAGGACACCAGAAATTACTTTAAAGGCAACAATCATTCTATTCACAGTAAAATAAACATATTTGGCATAAAACAAGAAAATTATAAGCTATGTGTCAAAGAAAAGCCAGCCAAAAGTATAACCCAGCTTCAAAATAAACAGGCATAAACACAGAATTACTATTAATCTGATTTTTTACACCTGAATAGCAGTTTTCAAATACTGAAGCAATTCAAGCCATGCCATCTTTCTAATTTACATTGTAAAAATTCAATATGACTGAACAACCGGAACGCTATTTTTTAAAATACATTAAACTTCATTTGCTAAGTATCCATTCTCAAAGTGTACCCTTAAGTGTTGCCTTTCATTGTATATAATAGAAAAATTATGAAAATCTAGTAAATGGCAGAAAATACACCCACACACCTGTTACTAAGTATCTACTTATGTCCATAGGAAAGCTTTGCTGAAAAAGGTTTGTTGTATTCTTAGCAAATTGCTGTATCTACTTCATCGCATTAGGAGGGTTGTTGCAAACTTTCTTTGCACAAAACAGCAAATACAAGACTGACACACTGCAATATATATTTTACACTCAGTTCAGCCAAAACAGATACTGGGGTCTTGCTGCTAACCAGGATTGCTAGGTGCCGCACAGATACCAAAGACTCTCTGGAAGTCCCCAGGTTCCACGATTCCTCTCCACTCCAACTAGTAAAAGAGTCACTATTCCACACCCATTGCCATTAAAATCTTTTGTCCACAGTACCGATATAAAGATAATATGTACCAGTGTAACCCAGAGATGGTGACCACTCCACTATAGGCCAAGAACAGCTCCTGAAATTAAAACGGACAACCTTCTAGGCTGCATGAGGAGAATGCAGGTATCATATCCATAGGTTTTGTGATGGTTATGAAGACAAATCTTGATTACATTAAAAAAAAAACAAAACAAAACAAAACAAGAAAAAAAATGAAAGCAACCCCCTCCACACCCAGCTCAGGTAAAACTTAATCCACAGTAATTATACATCCTTTTGAAACTTTTAAAGTGTCATTTTTCTTGACATCTTAGTAGCCCATGCACTTTCTGTCAAACAGACAGCTCTATTCAATTTGTGTCATGTCTATGCAGTAAAGTTATCATGAAAATTAATGGTAATGTTATGAACCTCAGAATAAATGCAATTAAATTTTTTTTCCAAATGCCAACAGTACAAAACCTCTACATCTTAATTAGTTCTCTATCATCTTACTTCATATTTTTCTACAACATGCAGTTATTATTTAAATAAAATACACTTTGGGGACTCATTTTCCAGCATGATGGTGTAGTTTTGCTCCATGTTGACAATGTGAATTTAGGTTTTACCCTAGTCTGAGAAGAATTTCTCCACCAAAAGGCTGAACTTCCTTTTAAATAGACCAAGCACAGACAGATCATTCCCAACCCCTTTTTTTCTAGTTTCACAGTAGTAAGAAAAGAATTATCTTGACCATAGGCATTGTGGCAGTCCATAAACAACAACAGCATGCTGAGGATTAAAGTAATCCATTACAACGGGTTCTTCTCTTCACAGGGAAAAAAAAAAAAAAGTTTCTATTTTGCTGAGTATCAAACAGATAAAGTTTATTCTAGCTTTTCCATTTACTTTCTTGACACACAATCTGTGCAGATCAGTTAATGTACAGGATCTGATCCCTGATGTGCTCTTACCAAAAGGAGTGCAGATTCACCACTCTCTTGAGGATTTACTGGGTTTTCTTGTTTTCAACTGAAATGGAAAAATTTCCCTATCATCATGGCAAATACAAATGCAGCTTTTGTTTCATAATTATCACAGCTATTCAGAACTTCAGAATATGACTTGTTTTTTGCTGTAGCTGTACTATGCAGATCTTAGGGGTGTCATAGAAACTAGGAATGATTCACTGGGCAGACATGTGCCTTCTCAGTCAACAGTGAACCAACAACCCAGAACAACACTAAAAAAAATTGGTCTAATGAAGATGGTATCTTTCTTGAAACAAGTCTTTGACACATCATTTGCTTTTCTCTATCCCTCTTGATAACTGAATTCAATAAAGCATTTTTTTCCATAATCTTTGTGCTGTAGCTACGATGCTTTATATATCTGACTGATAAACACTGCCAATTTGTACCATTTTAACAAGAGGGCAGAACCGTGAGCCTTATGACAGAAAAAAGAACCCAAACCAAATGACATCTTTTGAATAGCTTCCGTGTTTTTGAGCGAAATGTTCAACCACAAAAAACCACAGTACTTATGAAGTGCTGTCCTATCCTTAGAAATAATCCAACTCCTCTGTGTAACAGAAATCTTCCCCTTCATTCTTTGAGAAAAATCCCTCTAACCTCCAGACAATCTGTGTTACGCAAGGCTGGGTACCATCTCCCTGTGCCATTCAAACTAATTAAGATTCTGCAGCTAGAATTTAAGTTTACAATATTTTGATGAAACTTGACCCAGAAAATCAGGCAGCTCTTTATCAACTCTACAGTATTAGCTTTTCAAAAAGATAGCACACTCTATGCATGTATTTGATTTTATTTCAAATAGAAGGCTGATTACCCTTTCCCCATCACAGCTGTTTTCTCCAAAATCCCACATACAGTGGCCTGCAAAATATTTTAAAAGATAATGGATGGCTAGAGAACTTCAGATGTCGCAATAGGATGTAGAACCTGCTCAGTTTAAGTTCAGTCACATTGTGGCCAAGAGTGAGCACAATCTGACCCACTGCCTATGAATCGTACATAATATTTCATTTATATTCTTTTTTTAAAATGCTTCAGGCAATTAACTAACAAAAACTGGGAAGATGTGTTTTTATAAAAGGCAGCAAATAGCAGTACAAGGCATCATCATATGATAGAGCACATTCTGTGTTAAGACTGGTAAGTAGGGAGAGACAAAGGAGAAAGGGAAAATTACATACCACTATTTGTGTTTGTTGTAGTCCTCCCTCTTCTTCCACCCTACAAAACAAGATCCCATACAGCAAGCGTTATCTACCTACTAGGAAGCAGGAGGCAAAAAGACTGTCAATCACAGGGGTATTACATACAGTAAACTTCCACCCTTTCTCCCCCTTGTAGTCATTAAAAAAATAGGAAAAAAAAAGTAGAATTAGGAAATATACTATTATGGAGAAAGTCAGTATAATGTAAAAAGGGGAAAGAGGGAGGAAGATAGGATGGCAGAAAACAAGACCATGACAAACACAATTACTAGTATGGAATTTTACACTTTTGTATGTCCTGTCTCCTCCCATCCTACAAAAAAACAAGATTCCATACAACAAGCAGAAGTGGTAAGAAATGAAATAGGCTTCTCTTAATTGCGAGCCTGAGGAACTCTTCAATCAAAATCATCCAGATTAAGCAGTAAGTCTTGTTGATAACAATATTGGCAAGAACTGTATCAAGGATCAAATCTCAGCTTTGTATATAGCAGACACTGCTGCCTCAGCCCTTTGGTCTAAAAGATTAAAATGCTTCCAGTACATTGCTCATGAACAGGGAGAAATCTAAAGTTTTTTTGTACCCGGTGGAGTATCTTCACAGCACCAAGCAATGCTTATTTCAAGTATTACTAAAAACTTCTTTTCTCCTAGAATAAAACAGACCTCTTCCTCACGTAAGTGTGGTCTAGGTCAGGGAAGATGCAAGTACATCTGATGGCTTTTAAGAAAACCAAGATGTATAGCAATTCACATATAATGCTGAAAACTTAAGGAAAGAAACACACACTACACAAATAACTTCACCTGGAAGTAGTCAGTTCAGAAAAATAATGAAGCCTGACTCCAGTGGGTGTTTGTGTAGGAGCAAATGAGAGGCCTCAAAGAGACTCACAGAAAATTTTGGAATATTCAGGTTTTGAAATGCAGTCTATCCTCTCCTTATTGTCTGGCAAGTTGTATCTTGAATACACCAGGTATGGAAACTTCTTGAGCACTAAGAAGTGTTTTTTTATGATCTTACTGGAAAGGGGAGTTAACACCCAATAACTTCAGAGATTCCTTGATAACAAAACTATCCTGAAATAAGAGAGCTCAACAGATGTAAAACAGCTTCAATGCTTAAAAATATAAAGAGAAACCGATGTTGTAGTTGTAAGACAAATATGATGGAATTACTACTAAATAGAGTGAAGTAGGTGGGTCAAAGCTGGTTGTGGATAAGTTCAAGAAGACTGAAAGAACATCTGTTGAAATACATACCTTGCTGCAGGAGGTTATGTCACTGTTTCTACACACATTTAAATCTCATAGTATAAGTAGGCAACTAAGCCAAAACAGGAGGAGAGGGGGGAGTTAGATACTCATGCATTAACTGGTCAAATGCTATAACAGGACAAGCTTTAGAAATGCAGTTTCCTGACACCTTAAACACGTTTCTTGTAACTGCTAGTTCTGGATTATTAAAGAGCTGTTCTTGAAAAAAACATAAATCACTCCTCTGTATCAGTTCACTCAGGAGTTACAGTTCATTCACTAAACTATAGGAACTAGAATGTAATTAAGCTGTACATTTTGGAATAATTTTTACAGTATTGGCAAGCTTGCAAACTTTAAAGAGTGATTTTTTTTTAAAAGGTCTTTATAAAAAATTATCTACTCCAGATGCAAAGGTTTGAACATATAAAGGTTAAGATTCTTCAACTCCTTTTGAACTCTCCTTTAGAACAATTAAATTAAGTCATAGGGAATAGACAGATGAAGAGGAAAAAGCAGTGTGATGGAAGAAGCAAAATCCAAGAAAAGATGGAAAATAAATATTCACCTTCTATAGGCCTTTTTTTTTCCCAAGAGTTATCCCAACAGAAGTAAACTTTGAAGGCAGGTTGAAGATAAAATAACCCAATATATAAAAAAAATAACCTCAGAGTCAGAGAAACTGTGAGAAAAAGAAATGTTCTGTCAGTCCAAGGGAACAGGGCAATTAAAATAGATTGAAAGCAAAATGTTACCTATTTGCCTTGTTGTAGCTATGAAATTCTTTATAAACTTTTATTTTCAGGTAGCAAAGAGAAGATATTTGCTCATGACAGCCAGGAAAACTGAAAAGTCACAAGTCACAAGAGAACAGGAGAAAGCAAGACCACCAGATGATCCACTGGGTTAGGTAGGACAAGGCAAACTAGATTCCATAACTACTGCATAGAGGCAAGTGATACAACCACCATGATACCCAGTAACCTCTGGCTTCCTAAATATGTCGTTCATGGCTGGGTTACCTGAACCAGAGACTTCAAGCAGGCTTAAAGTCAATATCTTGCTACAGATCCAGAGGACAGACACCTCTGCTGTTGTACCTACAGGAGTGTTTTCCAGATCTCAGGTAGAAATTCCAGCAAGGAGTATAACCAGCATCTGCAGCATGGGGCTGCATTTCTGGCTTTTTGGCTGTGGAGCCTGTTTTGACCCTTGTTGTGTTTTAAAACAGCCTGCAACTAAGCCCCACCCAGCCACTCGCTCACTCCCCCCTGGTGGGACAGGGGAGAGAATCGGAAGAGCAAAAGTGAGAAAACTCGTGGGTTGAGGTAAAGACAGTTTAATAGGTAAAGCAAAAGCCACGCACACAAGCAAAGCAAATCAAGGGATTCATTCACTCCTTCCCATGGGCAGGCAGGTGCTCAGCCATTCCCAGGAAAGCAGGGCTCCATCATGTGTAACGGTTACTTGGGAAGACAAATGCCATCACTCCGAACACCTCCACTTCTTTCTCCTTCCCCCAGCTTTATATGCTGAGCAAGACGTCATATGGTATGGAACATCCCTTTGGCCACTTGGGGTCAGCTGTCCCAGCAATGTCCCCTCCCAACTTCTTGTGCACCCCCAGCCTGCTCGCTGGTGGGGTGGGGTGAGAAGCAGAAAAGGTCTTGACACTGTGCAAGCACTGCTCAGCAGTAACGGAAACACCCCTGTATTATCAACGCTGTTTCCAGCACAAATCCAAAACATAGCCCCATACCAGCTACTGTGAAGAAAATTAACTCTACCCCAGTCAAAACCAGCACAACCCTACAGCCACCTTGAGCTCCAGTCAAGGCTTGCTTACCCACATCAGCCACTGAAGACAGAGGACAGCAGGCTTGGATTTCCCATAGAAGTTCAAACTCCCCTCCTTCGTCCACTTTTTATTCAGCAGGAATATCCTAATAGACCTATCAGTCAGATTACATCATCATTAAATGCAGTTTGCTGTCATATACATGGTGTCTGCCCAGATTAATTGGAATAAAACCTGCACAGTGTACATAGTACAGAATACCAAAGGAGGCCCAAATCTCACTGCAGTGTTGGTAACACTAGCATAATGCTCTTAGGCCCATAAACTCTGGACTCAGTCAGCTTCATTTCAAATAATACATGTGATTTTCTTGCCAAAAACATGTTAATGGCCATGAAACCCATAGAGAGCACAGTAAGAGACAGCATTCACTTGTGGTGCCTGGATGATCCTTTAGCATGAAAATGTTGGCAAAAAATTATATAAGCAATTCCTACAGTGCAAAATTTGGTCTTTGGCAAAAATCACCAAAGCATTGATTTTAGTTAAACATATTTTTACTGAAATTACATACAGAAATTTTTATCATTCTTTCTACTACAGAAAAAATGTTTGAAGTTGCAAAAGCTTTTTGGGGAGTGGTAGTTTCCTTATACAAAAGACATAACACGTTGGAAATGCCTGTTGAAATACTGTCCTCAATCAAAATCTGAATTAACCATTTTTAAGCGGTAAATCCCATATGCTAAATGTTCTTGCAAATTCATCTCAAAATTGCTAGAAAGATTTTCTTTTCTCAGAAGAAAACTATCCCACTTGGGACTTCTCCTACTGATCTGCAAATCAGTTGGGATTTTGGTGAAGTTTTATATCTATATAAATGTCATTATTTGAACAACAAGTCCCCCTGGTCTGAGTAGAAGATAGCCATAATGCTGGATCAGAAGCAGGTAGTGCAGAAACAAAAAAAGAAAAGAAGCTATTTCTGCAAAAGGGACAGCCTTTTCTAGCTGGGACATGCTCTGTTTAGCACAGAATAAAGAGCACGGAGTGAACGACTATTAGAAAAGAGAATAACTAAATAATAAGAACAGTTACAACAAGACCACCTATTGGGCAGTGGAGATGAAGGACAGCTTTATCTATTGTAAAGAACACATCAGCTGCCAGAATACTTGGGGGGAAACAAAAAGAAAAAAAGCCAAGGAACATAGAAGCACTTAAAAAAAAGGCTACTGAGGGATCATTTAATGATTTAACAAGAAAAAAAGCAGAAATGGAAATTTATCCCAAAATTCTGAAAAGACACTATCCCCAGCTACATCTGCAGCCTGCATTTTAGCATGAGCTGAGACAGAAGATGCACCTGAAAATAACGTTCAAATGCTGGGACTCCTGGTTTTCTTTAAAGTGTGTTTGGCAAAGGAGGGGAAAAGATTTTAAAAAAAAGAAAAAAAAATTTAAATAAACCAACCAATGAACCCTGGGGCATTGAGAAGCAGACTGAGGAAATGAGACAGCTACAACTAACAGACTGTGCTCTGCCAGGCTGTCAGTGATACCGGATATTTCTCTGACAGCATGCAGGGCTCAGAGCTAGTACAATGTCGTTTTCCCACTTCTTTAAGAGACAGAGGCAACTTGTGACACACGGGCCAACAATGTTGACAAAAGTTTGAATATGATCTTTTTTCCCCTCAGCTATCTTTAAGGCATATGTACCTTAAAGAGATATACCTAATGCCTGAACACCCCATTGTCCTTTGGAAGCAAAAGGCCTGGGCTCAGAGGCACAAGCCTTAAGAGAGCCAGTGAACTATGGTAGCATGCAACTGGACCGTTTATAACTTCTATTCTTAAATTTTCTTTCTGTTTCTTCCTTTCAAGTTGGTGGAGCTATATTGCTTGTTGTATGGAAAGTTACTGGGTGGGCTAAGAGAAGAAGGGACATATGAAAATAAAATTAAGATGAAATCTGAAAATTAGGACAGAAAATTTATTTGGGTGAGGCTCAGCTATCCCTGAAAGATGAGCACAGAGAGTAGTATTGCAATCACCACACAACAACAGTGTCTTAGATGCTGGAGGTGGCATGGAGGGAGGGAGGAATGGAGGGAGGAAGGAAGGAAGGAAGGAAGGAAGGAAGGAAGGAAGGAAGGTAGGAAGGAAGGGAGGAAGGGAGGGAGGAAGGAAGGAAGGAACTACGTACTAGCTGAGAGTATGGAGTTCAGTTTTCAGGCCTTTACTCCTATACAGGTACTGCTCAAAAAGGTGCAAAAGTACAAAACTATAATAATGGTAATATTTATTAAATGAAGGAGACCAGACATTTTTCACACATTTCAGATGGGCACGCAAACAATCTCCACAAGACCACACAATTTTGTTTCTCTAGAGTCTCTTTATTTTTATTTTATGAAGATACATGTTATCTTCATAGTGAAAATAATGGTGAAAAGATTCTAGACTGGGGATTTATTGTCTGTGTCAATTAGGCTTATAGACTAGACAGCTAACTATAAATGCACATATGGGAGCATACAGTGCGCTATAGACATTTCGTAATTTTTTAGGAAGGTCACTAACTTCCTCTGGCCCAACAGCCTTCATAGCACAACCAAAGTTGTTAGATATGCACATAACAGCTCATAAATTGCAATATAATCAATAATTATTCTCTAGTCACAACAGTTAATCACTCACTGTACTGTAGACAGGCAATGCACCAAGAAAATACCAGCTGTAAAAATGCAGCTATATAATGAAATGAGTTTATTTTATTTATAAATCGGCACCTTTTGCTATCCCAAGTTTCCTTCATAAACAATTACAATTTGAAAATAACATGTTTGTTATTTTAAGCTACTTGCACATGAAGACAATTACATTCAAGGTGCCTTGGGAAAGCAAAGAAGACAGCATGAATTCCCTAGGATATCAACACCATAGATAAGTCCAGGTCTGATGGGATATGATTATGGGGACTGCAAGGAACACCAGAAACTTGGGGAAAAAATGTTATTTAGATTACTCTACCAGGCTTATCCCAAGAAATACTAAAATAACATCATATTACAACTGACTTCTGTTATAGTTGCTGCACTGACACATTTAAGAGAGATACTTCCTCAAGGAAGGATGTTGTTCCTCAGTTGTATGAAAGCTAGAGCATGTGAATCAACTTTGCTCTCAGTTTTTACAGCACAGAGTGGTTTTCTGGACTGTAACTGAGCCTCTGTGGTATGACTACAGTACAAATAGCGTGTCTAACCATACAGTCTCTATGCAAAGCTATTCAGTTGTGGCTGTTGATATATCATTTCTTTGAAAAGACTACTTGCTTCTTTAATTCTGCCTCAAGATAAAGACACTTATCTGTAATATTTTGAGTTGCTGGCCATATAAATATACTTTTTTGTTCGAGAATACACAATGATTTCTAATGTAAAGCCGCAATCTGAGTGTGAATCTGATACTGTAATACTAAAAAACCCCTAAACTTCAGTGAATAGCGTACAACAGTGAATAGCGTACGATGGCCATTGTGAAATGCAGAAGAGAAAATCCTCTGTAAAAAAGATGCAAAAGCTTTTATAAAAGAGAAGAGCAGGAACATGTGATGAGAAGATAAAGTGCTACATGTCGGGTTTACATGAAAGACAAGAGGGGTGATGACAAGATACCTAACCTGGAGGAGAAAGTGTGATACCTAACCACACCAGCTGAACCCCCGTATGAACAGAGTGAGGAAGCACACTTGGAGGAGAGAAAAAGAACATTATGGAGAGACGGGAAAGAATTGGAGACAACAGAATAAGAGAAAGTGCGCGCGCGTGTGTGTGTGTGTGAAGGGGAGACTGACATCAAAAGAAATGAAAATACAAGATAATTAACAGAGGAGGGAAGCAGACATTTAAAAGAGCTGAAAATAGATTTTACGAGAGTATAATTAGTCTTAAAAAGAAGAAATACATGAAGGAAGCATCCACACAGAAAGTAGAGTGCAGATAAATAAATGACACTTCAACGTCTTTCTAGAAATCTCAGTATTTTTGTAGGTCTCAACAGAACGCTATTCTGACTGCCTAAATAGTTCTTAGAACCTATAAAAATTATACAATACATCTATGTGTTTAGACAGAGCATTTAAAAGCCTAAGGTGTTTGCACTGTGTTTGAATACTGAGGCCTTTTTGTACGTTATGATAATTCACTCTAACATGCAACTTGTACCCCCTCAAGCATTAGAACAGAAGTTAAGTTGACTAACGGCAGTTATAGAAGTGTTGATTATATCCCCTCCGTGCATTGCTTATTAACTTTTTCTTCAAAGAATATTATGTGCTAACGCAATAAGAACACATGCTGGGATGTAAACAGCTTGTCTCCAGGGCTGGCATTTTGTCCAGTCTGCATATCAGACAGCTGTTGAGTGGTACCTAACTTGCATCAGCAATTATTATGGGTCCAGCACATTGTATAGAATAACAAGTATCTTGTTTATTGCCTAATCTATTTATTTTTTTATAAAGTCCTGGTTCTTTTACTGAAAAATCTCAAGAATGGGCTCAAAGGGAAAGAAAATTAAACTGCACACTCCATGGAAAATTAAGTACCTACTGTCTCTTGTACCTTTTAAAGCCCCTTCTTCTTACAGTAAGTATGACTCACCCTTTGTAAGTCGTTGTAACTTGCTACATAAGACTAGTGATTACAGACTAGATTTGTGCGCATTCGCTTGGTCCTGCTATAACCCTCCAGTGAGTGAATAAATGGATACTGAGCTATCTCCTCTACATGCTAGCCTCAGAAAGGCCCATTAAGAAATGCTTCGTAGATGATTTTTCTAATTGCCCAGCTTCCACTCAGGTACCTAAAAAAGATTTTCCAAAATGCTTAGCAACTGACATATTTAGCATCTTCAGAAAAGCTGATGTCTTATTTTGATAGCTAGATAAGATTGGAGTATCTTGCTGGTGTTTTAGAAAAAGAAAAAT
Source organism: Gorsachius goisagi (assembly GCA_018403395.1). Taxonomy (NCBI): domain Eukaryota; kingdom Metazoa; phylum Chordata; class Aves; order Pelecaniformes; family Ardeidae; genus Gorsachius; species Gorsachius goisagi. The sequence goes on along the minus strand of BOSO01031027.1, from coordinate 11,783 downwards.
CTAGTTCAGGAAACCTTCTTCCACACCAAGCGGAAAATACCTTAATGGTAGTGGAGTTAGTTTGAACCTTAAATAGATTTTCCATCATGATGTCCAGGTCTTCAAACATGTTAAGTGGAAAAAGATGCAGCCTGCTACACACCTTCTTGACTTTTGTGAAATAATAAGGAAGGACAGTATAAGGCATAGTTAAATTTAGATACAAGGCAAGAATCTACTCACTTCGATGTACTCAGAGCTACTGAAAAAGAAAGCATATTTACCAACTGAATAGAACATGATAGTTCCTAATATGTACAACAGAAGACTCATCTGGGTTAAACATTTTATTACCGTAGACTGATTGAAGATTTTAGTTTCCTAACCAGCTGTCCTTCAAAACGGTATAATTTAATCTGGCTTCACATCCCACTATTGAATTTTTCACAGGTCTCAGGTCTAGTGTTAAGAAAAAAATCTGGATGGATTTCCACCTCAAAGAGTCTCAAAATTTCTTGGCAAGTCAGGCAAACAGAACAAAACTTGGTTTCCTATCAGTCAACATAGTAATCATACATATCATAGACTTGCTGCAGCAGAGCCACCTGACAGTGGGCTATCCATATTCCCACAAATGAACCCCAAGATGCATGCCATCCTCCCTGCCCCGTAATCCTGCTCCCCCTAAACCCGTCCATCATTAGGCAACAGGTGCCATCTGTAAACACCTTGAAACGACAGAGTCCAGCATGGTCACATGTGTGTGGGATGTACTGTCCCTCCTGTTTCTCATATATGAACGTGGTTTATGTATCAGGGAACACTATCAGACAGCCAGATGACGTGTAGCGGTGTAAGAAGTGGGACCTGTCACCGCTCGTCGCGAGTTCCTGAAGCCAGCAGTGTCTCTTCCCATTCTCTTTGTGGAGCGTCCTCAGAGGAGCACAGACATTTTTTAAGGATGACAGCAATCTCCATTCCTGACCTCTCTAACAGCTGACAGCCAGGGAAATCCCAAGCCACATGATCCACAGCTTCCTTCAAATTTCTGCAGGTGACTGATACTCATCAGCTAGGAAAAATCCATTACTCTGCTCAAGTGTTCAGGTTTCTGACGTTAACCCAAGAACATTTTGGAATATTCTGAGTACAGCAAGGAGTCAAAATTGGATTCAATCCAGCATTATACAATCACCAGAGGGGAAAATTGATCCCTGAACAAAGACACTGCCACGCAGTTCAGGGGAAGCAGCGCTGGGCACTGCCTGGAAGAGGATATGCATTTCTTAGCTCAGGGAGTCAGGTCCTGCAAACTGAAGAGCTTCCTGCAAAGTCTGAAGCACTCTCAGCCCTTCTCAAGATAACGTGAGTTGCTGGAGTTCAATTTAAAGGAACCTCTGAAAGTCTTAGGTGGTTTAGAAAATAACATCTGTTTTAACTTTTGCATCTCAAAAGTAAAGTAACCTGGAAAAGGTTACTCAAAACCACTCAAAAAGGAAATTGCCTGATCTAATAACATCAGCATCTCAGTTACATGAGCTGGAATATCTTAGCTGAAAAAACAGAAGTCAAATGTCTTCCAGTTTATAGGTGATTAAAAACACACAAAAAATATTTTGCAAATGAACACTTTTCTTCCTTGAGTGATCTGATTGCAGTCAACCAATTACATACACATCTATAGGAACTAGGAATTTATTTTTGTAACATGAAGGCACACCACATCTGACACTTCAACTTCGGAGAAGAGTAATATCATCACTGAAGAACAGCTGAGAATTTAACTAACATCTTACATGCTACATCTCACCACCACCATGAGCACCTCCCCCTGCTGATTAAAAGGAACTTCTTCTGTACTTACACATATGCAAAGAGTTATATATACAAGGATATAGGTTGCTGTAGGTTCACATTACAAATCATCACTTGGATGGATATTCAGTATGTATCATCATGGTTAACACATAATTATTAAGAAAATCAAAAGGCAGCAGACCACACAGTTATGAAAAAGATTATAACCAGATTTTAGGGATTAATTATTATACTCAACTGCAAACTTAAGCTGCTAAATGAACTAGGGTTTTTTCCCAATCAGTATTTCAGCTCAATCAATAGCTTGCACAACAGCCCACAGCTTCAGCACATTCTCTTGATTTAAGCACTTTTAATAATGCAGTGTAAAATATAATTAAATTACTCTGTTGTAAACTACTGTCTTTGGCTCTGGAAAACAGAAAGCTTCCCAATTCTACCCAGTTAGTAATTTTTCACTAACTTCTATATGAAATTAAGGTTTCCAGATTTTATTGACACTTTCTCATATTGCAGGGTAATTCTTTGATGACTATTAATGATAAAGGGTCTTTTAAAAAAATAAAATTAAAATTAAATAGAAAAAAGAGAGAGAGAAGATCTTCCTCTTCCCAGAGAAAATGTCCCTCTTAGCTGGCAGCAGGAAGAGTGACAAATCAGCTGTTCCTGAATTGAGACAAGAGGAAATCAGCTGTTATTAACATAGAGGGATGGTGCTGCCACACTTCAAGCAGACTGCGTGTCCAAGAGCGCTAAACCTTCTGGACACAATGTCCCCACATGGGACTAACTCAGCCCTCTGTGAAACTACCACATGTTAAGTCACTTGAAGCATGTGAACACAACTTCTTCAGCCTTACAAAGCCTTTTATACGGGATTTCTGAAGCCAGTAGGACTTCAGCAGCTTGTCAGAGGATAATTTTTTTTTTTTTTTTTTTTATTAAGAATCAGGAGAACTTGCTGTATTTGAAGAATTTGATTATTGGCCATGTTTCTCACTGTGCTAAGCCCACTTTACAGAGCAATGCCAAGGAGTATTCACAAAATGTTTTCTTCTGTACATACAGCTTCAGCTTTCATAATTCCTCTACCACAGTTCTTGGGCTCGATTTAATCCCAGGAAGATATTCTCTTTAAGAACATCTACTGAAACGAAGACTGGAAGTGATGCCTGCTTATATTATCATTTAAAGCACCTCTCAACCCCACCGTTCAAAAATCTCAACTAGACAAAACCCAAAAGAGTGAATCACTTTATTACCTGTAAAATTCTTCCTAGTCATTGAGGCTGAAAGAGTCCTTCTTGCTTTGTTTTTACTAAAAACAAAACCACAAGGTCTTTAATGAAGCTTCAAAAATATATATTTTCACTGTAGAGTGAATCAATTTACCATGGAGTGAAAATTATCCAGATGATAAAAATTTTCTATTCTCAGAATAAGAGGAAAAAAAATATTTAGTTATTCATTCTGGTCAAAACATATGATACAAACAAGACATGTCTACAATTATGTTATCACCACTCACATGAAAAATAGCAATCAGAAGAAAATACAAGAAATTTAAATTTATCTTCTCATAAGAACATTTACTTTATATACTGTGAAGGCCTCCTACTGGTCAGATTCCAAAATAGATATCAAGTGTCCACCATCCACAGTCATTTGAGGGAAAAGACACAGAAAAGGAACGTTTCCAGTTATCGTCTCTGACATTATGAGGAGGTGAGACTCTAAGGGGTACAACAGGTCAGACACATTTCTGCTCAGCAGCCACTTAATCTGCCACTCCAGAGCATCCTCCAGAATACAAAATTATTAAACACTATTAATTAGGGTAAATTTTACTTCCCTATAAAGTGCTAAAAAGCCCTTGCCTCCAAAACCTGGCATGAACTTGCTCCCTTGCAGCTGGGGAGACCACAGTCTAAAGCCACCTTCACAGGAAAAAACATCTGAGTGCTCCTTTTCCTCCAGAGCCTCAGTGGTTCTTTGCCCATATCTCTCCTTCACTCTCCTTATAAACCAGCAGTTATCAGAGGGTTCATCCCACCCAGCGCTTTGCCCTGATGCCAATTAGGGCCAGGCAATGAACCAGCAAGTGGCACTAGGACAACAGAAGTCAGACCCACCAGTGTCAGCCAAACCTGGGGTCCACAGTGATGAAGAGTTCCCAGAGATGCAGGAATAGTATCTTTGTTAACAAGAATTTGTTGGTTGTTAACAAGTGGTACAAGAGAAATGACATAGTAAAACTCTTTACTCAGTTTTTGCTGGATTTTTCTGCGATGGGGAGAGGGTATGACAGTTGTTCTTTTTGCTGTCTTCATAACCCCCTTGCCTTTTATCCTTCTGTCCTTTTATAGCTTTTCTGTCTTCTTTTTTAAGCTCTATAATTTATTTCTTATTCCCCTTTCTCCCCTCCCACAGATGTGGGTTTTTTCAGTTTCTAAATCTCTCCTAGAAACCAGAGCTGGGAAGACAAATCTGAGGATGCCCAGCAACGTCAGTCAAAATAGCAGCACTAAATTGCCACCTTTGCCCCATGAAAAGACTTTGCAGAGGACACTTGTGTTTAAGCAAAATATGTATCAATGACAAGTATCATTGCAGAGACAGCACAAATGCTTTTTATTTTGGGCTGTAACTACGCGTTGCACTGGGAATTGTACCCTGTGATGAATGGTGGGAAGCCTTGAGCACTTGTATTTAAAAAAATAAATAAATAATTTGAGGCTTTGTTTTTACATGAAAATCAGCAAAGAGTTTAGTTACTCTTCCAGAAACCAAGAATTTGATTTTGTGAAAAATTGATATTTCAAAAGTATGGGTTCTTTTAAACGTTCCTTCAGGATAAAATGAAAACAGAATTGGCTGAAGAAAATATGAATACAAATTGTGGAGGAGAAAATGAATTGTGGAAGAAAAAAACCACTTTTCAAATAGCAGACTAGTGATATTGTAGAACATCTTACTCAGAAGAGTAGTGAAGAAGAAGAAAAAATATCACTTTCTGATGGGGAACAATTTAAAAAATGGATAGCTATGCTGCCTGTAATAATAAGAGGGTAAAACTCTGCATAAGTCCCTCAGTCATTGTATTCTCGTATTCCTGACAGCTATGTCCAAACAAAATGATTCTCTATGACTCTGGTAAAGTCAGCATAAAATTAAAATCTTGCAAATAATATAAGAAATATAAAAAAAGTTAAAGTTGTAAGAAAATTTTTGAGACGAGTGAAAGGGAAAAAGGAGCAGGAAAATAATTATAATAGAGCTTTTTGTTCCAGTTACTCGTATGCAGCAGGAACATGAAAAGGCAGGAGGTTAATTATACTCTGTAAATAATGTTTTCAAGAGAACAGCTTTGGTAAGTGTAATAGGTTCTCTGGACTTGCAACCATTATTTATTGCAACCACCTGTCCAGAAATACATATTAGCTGCAATGTCTGTGATAGAAGTGATACATACCATATTTTAAACAGAAATCTCAATTCCTAGATAATATCAACAATTCCCATCTGCAATTTTATCTACATTTCTAAGTTTTCCCACCTTCAGTTTTGTGACTCAGTATTATTATTCCGCTTAGCGTGACTGTCTGAAACATTTCAAATGTATTACAGCATTTCAGAAAACCACCGTGCCACCCAGCTACTCCCCACAATGAGTGAAAGCACCATCACACACAGCAGTAAATAACTGTTTGCCTTCCACAGTAACCACGTCATTTATACACCATTTATGTGGGGCTTTGTAATATCATTCTGAGGAGCACAATTAGCAATATTATAACTTCAGCACTGCCAGCGTGACGCTTACATTTCCACGTTAACTGATGTTTTTGCCTCTGAGAAGTAGAGATACAGTTACTGATATCAGATAAACTTGGAAACACCAAAATAAAAGTGCTGTTGATAACACGGTTTGGAATAAATCACTCTTATCTGGAGAGGGAAGTGCCAATGAAGGGCAGTGCAACTGCAGAGGTTGTTCTGTGCACCCTCCCAGACTCTTTTTTGGCTGCAGTTACCCAACTCCACACACCCCCTCGCCCGGTGTCTTTCTAAGTAACAGAAGACTTCCACATGATGATGGTGAAAAAACCAAGCCATGACACAATCCAAATGTATATACGTAAATATACATACCTTTTTATCCATTAATCTATGGAATTTAGTGTCTCAGACTTTTGCCTTGCTGCATATACAATACAAGATTGCATGGGATAGTTTTGATTCATCTACTTTAACACTGGAGCAAAAATTCAGAGATGATGCTTTACATATTTAAGAGGATTAATTTTAGTTAATAAAACTTTGGAACAACCTCAGAGCGAGTTATTAAATACAAATGATTGAGCTTTTTTAGAAAAACTATAAAACAGCTTGTTAAAAATGCATGTGATCTGCTTTCTTTTGTGTAATTGAAGTGTTATACAATTAAACAGTTCATTTAAATGTATATAGTGCTGACTGAAGAAAACTTTCATTAATTCAAGCTTGCATTTACTCATTTATGTACAGTAACATGAAATAAGCAGAAGGAAGAGGAAAAATCTGAAAGGCAAATCTCCTATAGGTCATAAGGTCATGCAGCTACTATAAGAAGCCACAGAAAGCACTTCATCCATTAATTTATGGAACAAAGCCAGATTACTTTCATGAAAGTACAACACTGATATAAAACTATCCTGTGCAGTTCTATCTGAAAAAATTATCTTTTTAGATGTAAGAAAAACAAAGAAAAGGAATGGATTAAACGGTAGGAAAGAATGGTGCTAAACATGGTTACGAGCAAAAATCCTAGAAAACACCTAATTAACAAAAAACCCCAACCAGTTTGGGGTTTTTTTGCCAGTGGTAAAATAATATTATTTTTTTATGTTCTATAAGTATCTATAAATATTTTTATATGTTCTATAAATATAAATATTTATAAATACCATCATGGGACTAGTCCTAAAAAACCGGGTTGTTCCTATGTTTTCAAAAGTTTCACAGGTTTTTGTCTTTTCAAAAAAACCCTTATAGGTAATACTTACAAATGAGTATTTTGTAATTAGAAGAAAAAAAGTGTATTTTACTAGCTGATCTGAGTGTGCATGTAAGAGAAAGCACATTGTCCTTTACGTACTTAAGGCATATAGAGAATGATGGCCTTTCAACTGCTGAAAACCTCATGCTGTTCTGGAAGCCCATGTTCTTGACAGCGTATATGGTTACTTGCACCAAAAATGCCTCCAAGTCCTACCTCTTCTTACATTGTGCCCCAACTGCTTTTTGGCAACATGAGAGGAAAAAGCACAAGAACAAGTAAAAATCATTTTAATCCATAAATTGTTTCAGGCATCTAAAATAATTTCACAAGGTTGGTTGGACCCAGCACACAAATGGCAGCCTTAACAAGAAAAGGTAACGCGAAGGAGAGACATCCTGGCTAAAACCCTTGTCTTTGGACAACTCCAACAGACAGAGGCTTGTTGAGGTTTAGCAGGATGCATCTATAACCTCTGGGTGGTGGACCTTGGAAAAAAGGTCTTGGCTATTTTGGAAACAAGTAATTATTTATCTGCAGCATTATTAGAAACTTAAAACATTTGAGAAGGGTAGACTGTAATTATTTTTTTTTCTTCTATTGAGATAGGTGAACCCACACATTTGCACCCCCACAAGAAGCAGATTTCTGGCAAAACCCTTTGGTTTTATACTCTGAGATGTAATGGACAAAACAAATAACTCTATCTGTTGAAGACATGCATTTGTCTAAAGAAACAAACCAACCAACTTCCAGATGCTCTGTTAGAGCAAAAGCACAGCAGACTTGTAATCCTAACCTGTATCTTTGTTTTACTTGTCAAATGGCATCTCCATAATAGAGAAACATTCGGAAGTTAAACTTAACAACAACAACAAAAAAACATTTTCATCTAGTTTCTGGATGTACCTTTGGAAATTGCAAACTTTTTTTATCAGTTGTTAACTCATAAGAACAATTATTTGCAATATCAGATGGTTCACCATTTTTTCCCGTAAAGAATTCCTGAAATAACCTGAGTGGTAGAATTAAGGTCATATTCCACTGAACATGCTTACAGCTTTCTTCAAAGCATCACCTCCACTAAACTGCTATGATTCAGGTGAGGTGTGTATTGAGGGAAGCTACCCAACAAAACAATGAAACAAAGCACCCACACTCCGCCTCCTCTATGTTGATTCACCATCTTTTTGTTATTTTCCACACTTTGGCCCACCCGTCTGAATTTGGTCCAGCAGTGATATTTGGTTTTATCTCTAAAAACAAAAATTGAAATTCTTCTAGATAATGTTGAATAAAAAGCATGAATAAAACTAAAGGAGTTGCTCAACAAGCTACTCTGCTTTTTTTCTAAATGCGGTAGTAGAATAACAAAACCCCAAAATACCCTAAGGCAGTGAATGGTTGCACCTTTCCAATTACATTTACAAAATGTTATGCCACAAAAGACAGCGCTGAGGAAGATTCAGTAACCTGGAACACAAGACATGCTATTGATACTACCATAAAGCTGAAACAATCCTGATCAATACATACCAGGGCTGTTAAAAAAGAAATAAATCTCATCAGCACTCTTTTTTATTTACTTTCAGTTGAAGGCATTTAATTTGGAGATAAAAACAAGGACCCCACCATATACTCATAAAAATCAGTAAATTTTAAGATCAGCTATTTTCAGGTTATTAAGTAATGAATCATTTAGAAATGTAAAACAAAACTCTTGGCTAAGGAGTCCACATAAAACAAAACCCTTTAAAAATACATCAGGAAACTGGAATATCTTGAACATACAAAGGCAAATGGAATTTACTTTGTATAATCTTCTGTTTTCTTCTTACATACAGATTAATTGGACAAATTCTGTTAATCTAGCTAATGCATCATTGGATTAACTTGGGTGCCAGTAATTGTATCTGTTTAACTTCACAAGTTTTCAAGGTATATTCAGTACATCACAGTTACTTATTTCCATAATGCATTATTTTTTTAGTATTTTTTTTTTACTTCAGCTTGTGCTGAAACAAGTAATTAGAATAATAATGCAAATACTAGTACAAGAAATCCAGTTGCTATTAGACCACTGAGATATATCATTGAGGACTCGAAACAAAACATCAATAATTGTCACAAAAGTTTTTCCTCCTGCTAACAAGGGAAAAATAAATCAGATACGGGAGAGCTATCTGAAACAAGAGTAACATGAAGAACATATGGATGACATGAAATTAGAAGGCACAAAGCTCAGAGTTCCAGTCTCTTTTTTTTTGTCATTTGTTATATATTTTCTGTCATTTTTAAGACTCATAAAGGAAAGGCTTGATAGGCTTGGGGTGGGGGTCCAGAAGCCTACAGTTTATACAGACAATCCAGGTGAAGACAAGTGTTTTCAGATCCCAAAGACAGGTGGTAAATAATTGTGGTAAATAATGGAGGCAATATATTTTTTTGTTGTTATCTGTTTCGTATGATTAAAAATTGGAAGAGGACACTGAAGAAAATGCAAAAAGACTAAAATGTGAAGACAAGATTAAAATGAAAACTAATGTGATGTTCTTTTGTTTTTCTGGTGATAAAGAACAGTTATTACTTAAGTGAGAGGTAAGACAAGGACTAACATCTTTTGAGACCTGAATTTAGTTTATCTTTTAGATAAAATTAAGTCATAGGCTTTCTGCTGTTCAGATGCTGAATCACATTTAGTACTGCCAGCGTTTGTTGTTTTATGCACATGCATGTTCATCTATGCTAAATTCTCTGTCACAAGTGTTAGGACAACTTGAATTCCCTACTTGGATAACCACCAATTGCTCACTGAATTTGTTGTACCATACATGAGTAAAAAAGAATTAACACGCCAAAATGAATATGACCTTTTTTGAACAGTTCTGATTTCTTATTCCAACTACGAATTTCAAGGTTTTCAAGAAACAACTTCAATAAAGAAAAATTATATATAAGAGAAGGAATAGGCGTGAAGATGGTTATGTCAGATTCTGCATTTGCTTTGTTTTTTCCTTTTTATAAAGCTTACATAAATCAGATTTGATGTTGAGATCATTAATGGGAGTTGATGGGGAATGAAAAAAGTAATCGATGAAGGCTTAAATGTTTATTTACCATAAACTGACTTGCAAAATACTAGTCTACTATGACAACTTTCCGTTACTCATTATTATTTTTATTTAAACTATTTTGGCTCCTGCTCAGAAATGTTAATTGAAATTAAGAGCTTTCTCCCACTTCCTGCATATTTTACTTAATGATCTAAGAGGAGCTCATCAGCAATTCTTCCATGCAGTGCAAGGTGATGGTGCCTTCTTTAAAAAAAAAAAAAAAATAGAGGGAGCAGATGTGAAAAAGCATCAAAATAATGATTTGCCAAATCCAAACATTTGGCTGGAACACATTTGTCACTTTTCACAAGAATGGACTTCTTTCTTTTTTTTTTTTGAAGTGGGAAGAGGAAAGAAAAAAGGGAGGAAAAAAAGCCTAGATAAGTAATATTTAAATAACATCCCCAGCAAGGGCAACATTTAGAATATGGAGAACCCATTTAAGATCCATTTGCTGCAGAACTTAACAGGAGGTACTTTTAAACCTTGGTGTCCATACTCCAGTGAACGTTGATTATCAGGCTCTTTTTGGTCCAATGACTAAATATAGTAAAATGGCAAAAAAATTGCAGTTATACCTTAACTGGATGATTAGCTATTCTGTGGCGGATGCACATGCCCTTCAGCTCATCTCCAAACATTCAGTCCGGCTGCAGAACAGAATGCATTTAAATTCAGACATGTCCTATGGACAGGAAAAGTAACCCTCCCAACTCTTCCTACATACCACTTTTACTACAAAGAATTTTTTATCAGAGATGATCAAAGGACTGGGAAGTTTGCCATATGAGGAAAGGCTGAGATAACTGGGTTTGTTCAGCCTTGAGAAAAGAAGCTTAGGGGAGACCTTATCACCATGTTCCAGTACTTAAAGGGTGGCTACAAAGAAGATGGAGACTCCCTTTTTACAAGAAGTCACATGGAAAAGACAAGGGGTAATGGGTACAAGTTACTTCTGGGAGATTCCAGTTGGACACAAAAGGAAAATTTTTTACAATGAGAACAATCACCCATTGGAATAATCTCCCCAGGGAAGTGATGGATTCACTGACATTGGACACTTTTAAGATTCAGCTGGACAGGGTGCTTGGCCATCTTGTCTAGACTATGTTTTTGCCAAGAAAGGTTGGACCAGATGATCCTTGAGGTCCTTCCAACCTGGTGTTCTATGATTCTATAATATCTTTTCTTTTATAGAGCAACTTAAAAGTGCCATGTAATAAACTAAAAAAGTGATATGCAATAAACTACAAAAAAGCACCACCTTTAAAGTCTATTCAGGCTCCACTTAAGCATACATCCCAATTCTTAACATTATCATTGAAACAAATATTTTCAGTTAAAATTACTGTAAAATAAGCAGAATTATGTTACTCAACAAAAGTCAAAGTATGATTCACCACACAATACTGTTTTCCACAGCAACTGCTGAAAAAAAAATATTATTACACATGTACACTCGTACATATATGTACACTTATGAAAGGAAAGCTAATCCTCTATTGTTTCCTAATGATGCAGCCAAAAATCTAGGGCATATTCAGGGATAGTGTAATTTAATAAGATCTGCTTAGAATGCATAGCTAGTTTTCCTTTTTTTGGGGAGGTGGGAGGAGGGGAGGATGGGGTGGCATGTGTGTTTTTTCTTTTAAAGAAAATGAAGAAAAGCATTATTCAGATCCAGCAAACCACTGATACAGGAAAGGAAAAAAAAGAAATGCCCCAAACTCAGCTATTTGTTGATTCCATTCCCATAATGCGTTTTGGATTTGGGGTGGAAGTTCAGATTAAATTCTGTTGCATCCCAGAGTCCTGAAGGAATTGGCCGATGTGGT
>BOSO01031019.1:384-10546 GCA_018403395.1 Gorsachius goisagi | reverse complement strand
GAAAGGAAAGGAAAGGAAAGGAAAGGAAAGGAAAAAGAATGTTTAGGAGGATATATCAGAAATAACTGAATGCTTCCGCCGCGAAAGCCTCCAACCCACCCGGACTTTTCCCCCCGCTGAGGGGTTTGCTGGGCAAACAGGCAGGAAACTTCGCCGTCCCGGAGCCCACGGCGCCGTCCCCTCCGCGCCCGCGGAGCCGGGCGCCGCCGGTCTCTGCACCCCGCGGTGGCGGCGCGGGCGGCCCCCCCTGCCCTCAGGGCCGCTCTCCGGGGGGCTCCGGGGGCTGCCCGCTCCTCCCTCCGCCCTTCCCTCCCGTGGAGCCGGGATGAAGCAAATGAACAGAACTGGGCACAGCGGCGGCAGAAGGAGCGGGATCAGAGGAAACCCCCGGCCCCGGGGCCGGAGGCTGCCCGCGGGCGGCAGCTCCCAGCCCCCGTCCCCGCGTCCGCCGCTCCGGAGGAGACACGCAGCTCGGTTTGGGGGAGTTCGACTCCGACGGGGACAGAGAAGAGGAAGGCGAAAAGGCGCCGTCGGGGGAAGCAACAGGAGGGGTCCCGTCCTCCCCTTCGGCGGGGCGGGCCGCCCGGCGAGCCCCGCTCCCCTCCGGGCCTGGGGCTTCACCGGACCGGGGCCGGGGGCGATACCGGTCCACGGAGCCGCCGGTGCAGCGCGGGGCGGGGAGGGGCGGGAGCCGGGACGGGAAGGTAAGCTCAGGCCGTCCCTCGGAGGAACATGAGGAATATTTCTTCTCTCCCCGCTCCCGGCGATGTCGCTGCTCCCCAACGCCCCCGGCCCGGCAGCACCCCCCTCCCGGGACTGGGCGGCGGGGCTGGACTCTGCTGGGAGTCGCCTCAGGGCAAAGCAAGGATTTGGGAAAGTAACGCGAGGCTAAATCCCGGGCGCAGGGAGCCCGGCCAGGGAAGTCGTCTCGGGAAGGGGCAGCACTGCTCCGGCACCACGGCCGGGCGCGTCCAGCCTCCCCCGCTGCCCGCCTTTGCCGCTTTTGCTTTGCTGCCGCTGGAGAGGGAGGGAGAGGAAAGAAGGAAGGGAAAGAAAAAAAGGAAAAAAGAAAAAGAGAGTGGGAGAGAAAGGAGAGAAAGGAGGCGAAGAGAGAAAGAAAAAGAGCAAAAAAAGAGAAGAAAAGCAAGAAATGTTAAGGAAGAAGGAAAGAGGAAAGGTCTCGGCGCAGCGAGTGCATGGGAAGCGCCACCCGTGGGCGCAGCCGGGTGGCAGGACAGCCGCTTGCTGCCGGAGCCCGCGGGGCGCGGCGGAGCCGGGCCGGACCGTCCCGCCGGCGGCGGCGCTTGGCGGGGCGGGGGGGGGCCGCGCTGCCCCCGGGCGGGCCAGCCGCGCCCGCCGCCGCCTCTCCCTACCGGGAGAGTGCCCGCCGCCCCCCCGGGCAGGGGCATTTCGGAGAGGGCTGCGAGGAGCCCCGGACGTGCCGCCGCCCCGGTTCAGGAGGCTGCAAGCTCCCCTCACCCGCTCCGCCTGGGCCGCCGGCAGCAACGAAATTAACCCCGGGAATCAGAAAACCGAATGTTTTCCGAACCGGGGCGTAGGAGAAGGGCGAAAACGGTGGCTGAGCGGTAGCTCAATCGAATTCACACGCCCTCCCCCCGCCTTTTGGTTCCCGTTTTCATAAGGGCAGAGAGATTTGGTGAGGGAGGGAAACGAGTTTCCTCCGGAAAGGCGAACCGCTCCGGAGGGCAGGGAACACCGGGTGCAGGCTCCGCGCCCCTTTCGGACGGGGCCAGGGGCAGCGGGACCGGGTCGCAGCCCGCCGGGTGACCGGCACGAAGGGCCCCGCCGGCGGCGGCGGCTCACGGGGCAGATTTGGGGTTGAGAGGCTTCTCAGAATGGAAATTGTGCCTTTTCCGAATGTCGGGTTTTTACTTAATGGATGCACTTTAAGGCGGTGCCCGGTTTTGAATTCTCGTAGAGTTTGGTAGGGAAAATGGGTGTGCTTTTCTCCCGCGTAGCGGTACTGTGAGGGAATACCGAACCGTGCACTGAATACCGAACCGTGCGCTTCCCCGGGCTTTACTGACCGGGCCGGCGGCGCGGAATCGGATTCGTGCTAACGAAGACCGGCTAAATCAATAATCCGCATTTTTCCTGCGGGTTTATTAGAAGGCTAATAGCTTTTATGGTTTACTGCTATTAGGTCCTGCTATCTCTGCCTGCTTTGAATTTGATTTGGACTTTTGACAACCCCGTTTTCAGCATAAAACTCGTTAGAAATGTTAGCATTACAGCGAGGTGGTTGTCGATCCTGCTCGGGAAAGACAGACCGCTGCGGGCTCCGTGCGACGAGAGCTGCGGCCAAGGGGTCCTGCGGCACCGCGCTGGGTGCCGCAGCCGAGATTTGGTTGTTTCTAAACGGCGCTCGCTTCATTTTAGAGGGGATGGCTGAGGTTCCCTGGCCGCATGCTGGCTTGGCTCAAAATGCGTGACTGCATTACCTTTAGATTGACGGTGTAGTTCAGGTCGCTGGTGTCTCGTCATCTGACACCTGGACGTCCCCGAAGTGAATAAGCTGAGAGAGCGTTTTAATGCTTGCGTTTGCAAGGCATTTGCTTTCCAGAAGTAGGGCGATGCGAGGGCGATGCCGAGCTCCCTTCTGGCTGGGAAGGGGTGAGCAGTCCTGCAGTCAAACGCCCCAGCCAGATAAACCCGGAGACGATATTCCCCCGCTCCATTCATATATTTCCCAACTCGTTGGCAGCAAGGGCTGAGGACGCAATTTCCCCCTGTTTATTAAGTGTGAAACTGGAGCCCTTCCTCGGACCTTTAAAGCATCCTGGAGGATGACGACAGGATCGGGCCCACCCCGGGCACTGCTGCTGGGGAGCATATAAGCTCGGAGGAAAGAACTGCTGGCCACTCCGATACAGCTAATTAAGGATGGCATTTTATTTTCTGTATTTAAATACCGATTTGCAAAACTTCTGGAAAAAAAATGGCATAAAACCTTAGTGATAAAATTTAAAATGTCAAAGACTAATGAATTAGAGATATGCAAATTGTTAATCCTGATATATGACATTTGCTACCAAAAGCCTGAAATTAGTTTCCGTAAACAATAAAAACCACTCAATCAACAGTTTGCATTTAATTCTTTTTTTTTTTCCTGTAGCGAATGCATCTGAAACTTGCATTTTATTTAGAGAAAAAATTATAGAAAATCAGTCTGAATGTTTCTAAAGCTATCGGACATGCCATGATATTAGTCAACTGTGAAATATTTTGCTGTCCTTGGAATTTAAGAAGACAAAGATCTGTCAGCACAGTTGAATATGCATCCATTAAATAGTTTATTTTGATGCTTGGTAAAACTCGCACTACTGCCAAAATACAGCCCCAGAGCTGAGACCATGACGCTCCCGTATGCAGAGCTCAGACAGCGGTGCACACTTCACGTACGCAGAAGGGGCTAAACCCGGCGTTCCTGGCAAACAGACTTGTCACATCCCTTGGAATCGCGGCTGCCTTGTCACTGTGTTGGAGGATAATAACGCTGCTCAAAGGCCTGTATTTATTTTCTCTTTTGCCTTTACATTCTAGGCCCATATTCTCACCTAAACTGCTAATGTTCTCAGAGTTTTCTTTGTCTGTCTGTCTGGCCTCTCACATCACTTACAGTTGTTTGCACTCTCCTTACCGTGAACTTTCTCCACCTACTACACTTGATATCGAAACTCACCCGCTGGCTTCCAAAACCCTTCTCTTTCACGGCTTTAGTAGAAGTTTGATGATTACTGAGTTAGTCTTGAAGTCACGTATGCTATTTAAATATCAGCTATAAACAAAGTGGGAGACGGACAGAGAGTACGTGAGAGCTCCCCCCGAATCCTCCCCATCCGAAACCCCAGATGAGCTGCTTTTTAGTAAGCTTCTCAAATGTTTAAAGTTGTCTTAGGCCAGAGTGAAAACACTGGTGGTATAACAACTAAAGACTGAAAAATTTTGCCATCTCAGAAACAAGTAAGTTTAATGCAATTTATTTTTCACAGCTATAGTGAAAACAAATAAAGCCATAGAAATTATTGAATAACTCTTCCACTACACACTGGAAAGCACGGAAGGCTCACTAAAGAGCATGAAAAAAAATCCTTGTCTCATTTTGTATCTCAATTTTAAACAATGCCTGTCTCAAGTGAATATTTACGGGTTGTTAATAGGCTAGTACAAATTCTAGAAGACACAACAAAAATTATCTGCAGTCTATTCACAAACCTTTGCCATGTCCCAGTGTTTGGGGATGGGCATACGGACTGCCTTCGCCACCCTTGAATAGAACTCTATTGTGCGGGCTTGTTCCATTGGGATCAATGGGACGACATGTACAATGAGATGCTAATGAACACCAGAAACGATGGTAAAATCTGGCCCTGCTAAGGCATAAGACTGTTTTTATAAATCACTTCTGAGTTTTTGCTATACCGCTTTTAGCTGAGTTGTTGAGACTTCAAATGTTCAAGGAGGCTTTACTATATGAAATAAGTTTTTTGCATCATTTAAATCACATTTTCCCACCCTTACAATTTGAATCACTCTCCATTCTCATCTTGTTTAAAGTTGCGGCTGAAATGAGGCAGCCCATTTTCAGTGGCAATCATATGGTTAATGTAAGCACGGTTCCACAAATGGAAAATAAAATATACTGGAGGAAAATAACGTCAAGCACAAGTAGAAAAGAGAAGAATGATGGTCAGAAAGCAGGCACATGGGAAAGGATGGTGTTGGCAGCGTGTAGCCCAATGGTCATTGCTCCACCACACCTGCAGACCCACCCCCACCCCCCCTTAGTCTTTGGAAATGTTCATGTCTCGCACAAGGGGGCCAACAGGCCTACCCCCATCTCGGGGAAGTGGGACTGCAGGGGCAATTGTGCCAGGTGAGTGCTTGTGCCAGGCACAGGCGTGCGGTGCTGTGGGGACCGGTGGCTGCAGGGCCCATCGGCGCCCTTGCTTGGTCCTGCAGTTCTTCAGCCCAGAGTGGAAAACCTACAAACCTATGGATATAAAACTGGGAGCCCCTGACTCTTAGGGGCTTGGAGCAGGCTTGGAAGTGCTCAGACACAATAGTAACAGTACCACCTCTTGAAAGACAGAGAGAGGGAGAGGAGACTGGGTCCACCAACACCCATCTTTTCTCATCAGCTCATGGCAAAGGTTAATTATTAACTATTGAAACACTGATGAACTGTGGTGTTTGTTTGCTTATTATGAGGCCTGTCAGAGCCAGAACCAAACCTTACTGAAGCTGACTGATGTCTCTTGGTTTCAATAGACTCAGAGGTCAGGCCCCTAAAATTCAAATTACCAGTGCAGTTCCTTGCAATAAAGAATCAGTGAGTACTGTAAGGAAGGGCTTAATTACTCCAATGAGATCATTTAGTTTTTAAACAAAAATGCTTTAATTGGGGACAGGCCCTTTCATATTTGTTTCCCAAGAAGGAAATTGATTAGCAAAATGTTAATAATAAGCTCTTAAGAGAGCCCATGCCAGCCATAGACACCAAGCTCAGCCAAGGGAGCTCACAGTTTCTTTTCAAGCACTGATGCTGAGCAAAACTGTTTTCAAGGAAGGACCTGTGAGTGGAAAGCAAGCCGCCTTCTCTAGTTTGCTAATACCTCTCCTGTAACCACTTCACCTGTTAGTCTTTTGCACCTGAACCAAAGATGAGTGTCCAGTAGCAGCAGTTTCAGGTATCCAGATCTAGCCTGAAGCTGTCATCTCTTTTTCCTTGTCAGGAAGACACTTCCTTCCAGGGGTGCTTAGCTGGCTCCCTGGTAAACCTCTGTCTCCACGTGGAACTCAGTGGCTTGAGACACTGTCGGTAAATTTAATTTGGGAGAGGAAATACACAGGACATTAATGATTCCTCAGTGGAGGTTAGTGCCCTGAGACCTCTGCCTGGCTGTTGGAAATGCTGCTGGCTGGGAGCGTGGGATAGAATGGGATCTCGGGAGCTACAGCCCCTTCTTAGCGAGTTCTCACATGGCAAAACAAGCAGGCGGCACTGCTCCTGTGATAACCCCTTTTTTCTTTCAGGTATTTTGTAAACTCAGGGGAGGTGAGAGCTCTACGGTTCTTCCAGGCACAAAGAATATCACCTGGAGTGGGATGACACACACGCGAAACAAGGAAAATCCTTTGCTTCTTAATTGCCAGAACACCATTTTGCACTCATCAGTAGTGCAGAGTCCTTGTGGAAACATCAGTGATCTAACAACTACTACCTGTAGTTCAGTGAGACCAGCAGACCCCCAGAAAGATGGATTTGTTGAGACGTGCAAAACCTTCACTGAGGGGAGTACTGTGTACATTGGTAAGACAGATGGGACAGACTGGGCAACAATAAGCAGAACGATAAAAAGTAAAGGGGAAGAAGCAAGAAATTATATGTATTTTTAATTTTTTAGCTCTATATGACTGATGTTCACAGTTTCAGTGGAAAGTAATTATTTCTACCACTTCTGAAAACAAAATTAAATTTAAAATGAAGTTTATAGGTATATGTGTTTTGGGTTTTCTTCTCCATATTGGCGGTTCCTCTTCTCCACAGCTGACAGGCACCTGAAATGGATAATCAATGTGTTGTAGCTCCAGATTTTGCAGATATTGCTACCTTTTTCCTAAATTGCAGAGGCCCAGTCTTGCATCATTAGTGTATGTGAACTATTCAGAACTCCCTGAGGATTTGGGAAGCATATACACACCTTCTTGCTTTTCAGTATTTTAAGGGTTTCCACCTATCTGAAATCCTACCGCCACTTGTAAACAGCAAAACTTTGTCACTTACCAAAATCACCAGAATTTGTACACCTAGTTCCTTTAATCTGGATGTTTGTGGCACTCCCTTTCCCATGCATTTTTACTGAAGTAAGATTTGGACTTGCAAAAATGGCAAGTTAACAAAATATTAGCTCAAACTTGGCCCGTTTTATTCATGATAATAAAGACCCACTGGGCTTTATACTGGCTTAGTCTGTTATTAGTAGATTAATATTAAATTTATTGAATTCAGCTAATACTCACCCAGGACTGACTCACCCTTTTAAAGATAAAAGTAAATGGAAATAATTAAGATAGTATCTTTGGTATTTCAGCAACTTTTCTGTTTCCTTCAGCCTATTTCATGTACTCTGAAATTTCATTTCTGGGCTGAAAATTGTAAAACAGATATATACTTACTGCAAATAAAAAAAAATCACTTAAAATACTCTGCAGGGTATGAAAAATTTTCCTTTTTTTTTTTTTCATCTGATTGTATATGTTCCTGTCCCTTATAAGTCATAGCAAACAATATAGTGTTCCACAGGAGCTTTTATCCTAGTGAGCAGAAAGTGAGCAGAAAGACTGAACAAAAGAATGAATGAATGAATTAATGGATGAATGTATTAAAAACAGGCTCCACCTGCTCTGCTCCCAAAATCTCTCACTATACTGCAGAGAGGTTTGTTACACTGACTGATAGCAAAGCCCTCCTCTGCATTTTTGAACAATATGATTTGTTCACATCCGGAGTGATTGCCAAAATGCAAACTATGTAACATAGACTACGTTTTTACTGGTGCATCTAATACCAGGAAAGCACCACTGCCATTGCCCTAAAGGCAAGGAGGGAGGCAGTCAATCAAAAACAGAAGGGCAAAAAGCAGATTTTTCTATTGCTTTATCAGAAATGCCTAACACACTTGTTTAATCTTAAGGGCTTGCCTCGCCTGCATGAACTGTCCATTTACATGTGAAGGTGCTAACTTAGTGTGAAGGTTTTAACTTAGTATGAGCAAAGACAGTCTTTTAAGAATTCTGTGTCTTTATGTTCTAAACCCCTGTCTGATGACAGACAAGAAATATGCTAACAAACTGCACAGGGGGAGGACCTTGATTTGCCTACCGAACCCCAGCAGAGATTGCCACAAGTTCGCAGGAGGGCTGCTCTGAGAAGACAAACAGGGAAGCCACGATCCTTCTGCCTTCTTGTCGGGGCTATGCCAGAGCCCCACTGGCAGTGCAGAAGGGAAAGAGTCGGTGGCGAAGGGGTGCTGGGTGAAGGGGGTGTGTGATTTGAGTGTGTCCCCCCCCAGACAAAGAGCCCTGTCCCCCGCAGGAAGGTGCTGAAATGCAAAGCAAGCTCCCAGCTCCTTTTCTCTCTCTTGGTGGCATTTGGAAGTGTAAAGCTTTGAATACCAATTGCTTGAACTGGACATATGTGAATCTCTTCTAATCCTACTAATCCCGTCCCCAAGTGCTTCTTTGTATGTGGAGGCAACACACATAGATCTAAGTGAAAGTGGCCGTAATCCTGGAAATGTGGAAAAATGTCCCAGTGTGGGAGTTGGGAGAGGGAAAAGCTCCCTAGCGGAGGGGACCCACTGGAAGAGCATTGTGTCTGGGGGGTGAGCAAGGGGCAGCGGTGGGGGCAGGGAAGGCACGAAGGAGAGCTCTCACCTTCCCTGAGCTGCGAGGAGGAAAGCAAACCCACCCAGCGGGAAAGCTCCCTTGCAAACAGCCCTCGCACACTTGAGCAAACCCGCAGAACTGAGACAAAGTTTCCGAATGCTGGGAAATTCATCCACCGGCAGCTTTCAGCAGTGTGAGCTCAGCAGGCTAGGCGCTAATGTGCTGACTTCATTATTTCCCAACCTCGCCCCGCTGAATGGCAGATTTGTTTAGGGAATGGTGAGCTACTGCTCCATCCTTCCCTGGGCACCGAGGTGGGGAGAGAAGCTGCGATCACAGCCCCAGTCAAGGGTGCAGGCTCTCCATCTTATGGGGGACCCTTTTCCCCTGTGCAGAAGAGAGAATCGGGCCATGCAAGCAGACGTCTTTGCCAAACATCTAACCAGGCAGCAGAGAAGTCAGCTCGCAAGTGACCAGTTGTATTATTCGCTCAGCCTCTCTGAAAACTGATTTCAGGCATCGAGTCCTCCAACTGTATGTAGGTAAAAGGATAGAGATGAGTGAAGTTTCTATGTCTTTGATTCAACGCTGAAACCTCAGCGTTTGACTGGGCTGTTACTTAAAATTAACATCCACACAGATACTAACAAACCCTACGGGTTTTCCGAATATACAAGTCATATAATTCAGCCATGTGAATTTCCCAAATGTCAGACAGCTAATTTACATTTTCTTGGCTAGTCACCGAATAAAGTGTGTTTATACCCCGCAGTAGATAGTGTACAAGGAAATTAATCTGTTTTTTTTGTATGTGCTTTCAAAAGATTTTAAAATATGGAGCAATTGATAACATTATTTGCCAGCCAAATCTTTATTTTCCTTAATAAATCTCTAGATAAAACCATGTTAGGTAAGAAAATCTAAGGCTATATATTCTCTGGGAGTTGACTTTTTTATTACCTCACCAGACTTTGTGCTTTCATAAATAAGTGTCAGCTGAAATTAACCTGCAGTTTAGAGATAGTATAAAGCATCCCAAAATCAGCCTGGGGAATGGGAGTCCATTTTTTTCTGCACATGAACCTCCTGAATGTCACAGGGACAGAAAATGAGGATAGACCCTTAACTTTGCATGGATAAAGCAGTAAGATTGTCTCTTGGAAACATGCTAAGACAAACCCCACACTGCACTAAAATAACTTCATTAACAAGAAACAGCTCAGGGAAGAGTTTTGCTGTGTGCCTCAGAGAACATGTAGGGTGAAATAGGATGAGAATAAAATGCTAGCTAAGCCTAGTACCTGTGAAGCTGTGTGGACTTGACTCTGCTTGCCATGTCAAAGGCGGTTGTAGTGAGGTGGGTGTTGGTTTCTTCTCCCTGGTAACAGGTGATAGGACAAGAGGAAATGGCCTCAAGTTGTACCAGGGGAAGTTTAGGTTGGCCTTTAGGAAAAATTTCTTCACAGAAAGGGTTCTCAGGCACTGGAACGAGCTGCCCAGGGAAGTGGTCGAGTCCCTATCCCTGGAGGTATTTAAAAAACGGGCAAGACAAGGTGCTTAGGGACATGGTTTAGTGGTGGAGTTGGCACTGTTAGGTTAACGGTTGGACTTGATGATCTTAAAGGTCTTTTCCAACCTAAATGATTCTATAATTCTATGATTCTAAGAACTGTTACCAGTCTTGGCATTCAAGCGGAACTGCTGATATCGCACCTGGGAGTCCTGGTGGACGACAAGCTGACCATGAGCC
>BOSO01031018.1:0-26226 GCA_018403395.1 Gorsachius goisagi | reverse complement strand
CCTGAAACCTTCTATGATTCTATGATGATTCTATGAATACTCCTTTTTGCACCCATTTGTGAACTCTTTTGACTTTGGTTATTTTCTGTCTGGAAGAAAAAACATTTTTTTTTTTCAGCACTGGAAACCTACTATTTTAAGAGAAAATTGTGGGATTTTATATAATAAAAGCAAAGTAAATGGCTTTATAGGATTTTTTTTTTTTTGTACACTACTTGTGCTGGAGTTCTGTTGCACCACCACACTAGATGTGTTTTCCAAATTCTCCCCAATGTTTCACTCTGTGGTCTGTCATGCCAAATAGCTGTGGTAGGCTGGACAACATCAGACCTTTCCAGGTCACCCTTGCTTTCAAGATAACTATTTTTAAGTTAATTGGACAGATAAAGAGTATTATTAGACATATGGGTAGGATCAGATTATACCTTATGAAGAGATGAAGCCTGAAAGGGCCCTGGGTCTTCAGAAGGGATAGGAAAGAAAATGAGAGTGTATGTAATGTGCTGATAGACTTCGACACAAATACTGATGATTAAGACTTTGTATATCACAATTAGCTGTTTGGTCAACAGAGTCCTTTCATTTGTCTATGAAAAATGGTTTATTCAAATATGACTGAAGGATACTGGCAGAACAGTGATAGAGGTCAAACATCTGGTGAGTTGGCCCAAGACAGAGGACAACATTTGCAGAGTGCTTTCTGCTAGAACAAAACAAGACTTTTCACTTAAGGTGTAGATACTTATTTTATTCACATATACACCATATATACAATTCAGTAACAGTTTCTGAAAACCTGATTTTCACTTCTAACCTTAAGGACCAAGGTCCTTAGCCCCTCCCCCCGCCTTTTTTTTTCTAGAACAAGGTCTTCTCCTGTGTTCTGCTGTATTCCTGTTAACGGTGTCCCTGCTCACTGCAGGGGGGTTGGACTAGATGACCTCTAGGGGTCCCTTCCAACCTGAAACCTTCTATGATTCTATGATTCTATGATTCCACCTTACCTCCACTTGCAATTGTTTTTGCTGCCCTCTCTTTAGAGGGATTTAAGGACAGAGAGAAGCTGCAGGCTCTTGCCAGGCATAAGACTCTGCTCTCTCCTGCCTGCAGAGCAACCTAGTGGTCAATCTTTTGTGCTTTCTATGAAGGAAAGATCCTTAGGCTCCTTCTCAGAAGCTGTCAGAGATCTCGGAGCTTAGGTTGTACAAAGATCTTTTTCTGATGATTCCTTCCAAAACATGTTTTTTGTCAGGAAAAAAAAAAAAAGTGGATATTTTGTAGGGAGAATTTTTTCATAAACTTTTAGCTATTAGGTAAGGAAATTCGCTTTGGAAATATTGTCAGTAAGGCTATGACATCCCTTAATTATGAAGCCTATGGCATTTCACTGTTTTATTCAAGGGTATTTGTGTTGTCTGCATTTCGTTTTCCCATTGTAACTGCAGAAAATCTGAAAGTAAGCAAAAGTTAAAATGTAAATGCCATGGTCTTAGCTGTAATATTAAATGTTCCCCATGGTTTTACGATTACCCTTTACAGAATCTGTTGATGCATTTTGGCAAGCACAATATTAAAAATTTGCTTGGCAAAAATCCCCTTAGCAGAACCTGACAGACAGTAAGGTCAATAAAGTTTTAATCAATGAAGGAGAAAATACTCTTCTTCCAGATGGGTACCACAGAACAATACTTGCATGAAATATTTATGATTCACTTTAAAATCTCAAAGTCTGAAACATAAGTAAAGGTTGGTGATTATTTCTAAAGTAAAATAGAATTTTTGCAGATTAAATTGCTGTGAAATGTTAGTCTTGTTACTAGAAGTATATGATTTAGTATTTGACTGAAGACCAAGTTTGTTATTGTACTTTCTTGTGTTCATAACCTGCCATCACGTTTTAAGAAATTATAATTGCTTATACTGTATGTGATGATTCTTCAGGTATCCCTGTCTCTTTAAATTGTAGATTTTGCTTGGATGGTGTGCAACTATGCATTTACTATTGGTAAAGACATCATAATGTCACTAAGTATTTGTTCTAGCTGAAGTTTGTTGCATTAGAATTGTTCAGTGTGCACAGTGGTATTCTAATAATAAAGTGTTGTTTGTTCCACTATGTGGCCTTGGACTCTGTGCTCAGGCAACTAAAAAAAAAAAGTGTAATGAAGAAAATTCTTAATATAAGGAACTCCCTCACTCAGTCATGATCCTGCTACCTCACCCATTCTCAGACTCAGACTCAAGGAGGAAGAAACCCAGGAAAACTTTGACATTGTAGGTGGATGAATGGGTTCCCTCAAATATTCCCAATCCAGTGTAATAACTCTGCTTCCTATTGTAAATCCTTAAGTGGTCTGGTCACAAGAACTGAGTATTGAAAAGGATTGCCTGATATTTTTGTATTTCCAGCAGAGGAGTAAGTGAAAACCTGCCCAGACCAAGCCAAATAAGACCAGTGGTCATGCCTGTATTCTGAGTCTACAGAAAAGACTAACTGAAAAATATCAAATTATCTAGATATGCCAGTCACTCTTATAAAGTCGATACCCAAGGAAAGTCTGAATGCATTCTGCATTCATTTCTGCTACCATTTTAACACTTGCTAATTAACAATTAATGCAGCCATTAATTAACACCTACAGCAAGCTTCTTAGCCATCATACCGAGAGTTTGAAAGCACTGAAACATGATTTATGGTTTTGAGTTCATTACAAACTCTGAATAATTCATCTTGTTTTCAAGAAACTGCTGTTTTGTACAGAGAAACTTAAATTACAGGTGTACAATGAGTTGAATTATCAGCTACATTAGCATATTTTAAATCCAAAATATATTGCTTTAACTCTGTGATGTTAAAGGTGACTGAAATGTTTAATTAGGCATTTCTAGTTGTGTTGCTGTTATATTAATTCAGTGAGTTTAGGAATGACACTCGATGTTTTAGGAAAGCAGTGTGAATGAGTATGCATAATGTAAAAGATAATATAGAATGACTGCTTTTTGGATCAAATTAATATAACAGTAATAAAAAATGTGCATAAGTTGTTAACCTTTCTCTTAACCATAATTGGACTACTACGCTTACAATCATAGAAGATTAACTGGCTAAATTCTTTATAAAATAACCTGAAATTAGTATTAGTTATGACAAAATTGTCTTTCCTGAATAGGAATGGATAAAATTTCTGCATCATTTGATTAAACAATTTATTTTAAAAATTCTTGGCAGGTGTTGAGTATTTTGCATAAAATTCACATAATCATTTGTGGTACCTTAAAAAGCCTTCCCTCTAATTGTTTCTTTTCTTTATCCTTATTTTAGTTTTAAAATTCAGAGAGAAGTGGTTTTGGTGCTGATGTGTTGCTTTGTTTTTCAAAACATTGAGACATAGATTTAATGTATTTTTAATGAGTATGTTGTTATTCTGTCGTCCATTCCATAACTTTATCTAAAGTGAGTGGCACTATCACTGTATCTTATTGTTCATTCAGAGCACATGCAAATACACCTGAGTATGCTTAATTGCATTTTTTCCTGTCAAGTCTTTAATTTTCGCACAGGCAATTTCAGGTGATAGGTTTGGGGAAAGCCAGAATCTTAATCTTGTACCTAGCATGCATATTTATTGCTCTCTACTACTGGATGAAGTCCATGCAGTATATCAGTGTTTTGCTAGAAGATAATAAAGTGCTACTTGGAGCTCTGTTGGCATGAGTTTTAGAAACAGGCAGTTCTTAGTTCTTCATACCTACTGGACCAGGATGTTTTTAGTGTATGTAATAAAACTGTACTGTGGCCACTAGAGTCTGATATAATTGCATATTCTGTGGCCTCAATTCTAGTATGATCCCATAAACCAAATTGGCAGTTCAATACTTGTTACAGCTCTGCAAATCCCATGTCTGCTTCTTCTGTTCTCCCTAAAATGTGTTGTTAGAGTCAGTTTCTTCATATGTATGTTGCTCAACCCTGGAAGTGCTGGTTGGTGCCACTATGTCTACTAGATGTCAAAAGAAGCAGCCAGCTGTGTCTGGCTCTTAACAGAGCTAGTCACATGCTTCCTCTCTTCCAGTTGAGCTTATTTCATGTTACTGAACTGTCTTATATGGCCATAGAGTCCTTCATGAATCACTCTTCCTTATTGTAAAAGCTGTGGTTTGCAGATCAAAGGTAATCATGGCAATCAGTTCATTCATAGCATGTAGATTTGAAGATTTTGGTTATAGTAATGGAGACTTTCAGTGTGCTTAGACACCTGCAGCTCTCCTACACAGTGAGATCCATGAAAATATATAGCTCCAGTTCACTTTTTTCTACAATGAATGCACACTGAGCAGAGCAGATGGGTTTCACCTTGCTCCATGAGATTTTGCCCTTGGTATCTGAGTAGCTGCATTCCCCTCTGCAACTTTGACTCAGTGATAACTTAATTTATTAAAACAATGAAAATATCAACTAACAGGGGAGACTTATCTCTGCTTGAGACTGAACCTTCACCAAAGTCAAAATCACACAGTAATAACAGATTTCAGAGATGCTGAGATTAATACAAAACCTGATTTATTGCCCAAGTTTTTCTTTAAGATTTCCTTCCCAGACACAACAGTGTTATAGGTTGAGCAGACAGCTCCACATAAATTTAATATTGCCTAGCACTTTTTCATATAAACATTAGGCTGATTATTTAGGATTTTACTTTAAAAAAAAATCTCTGGAGGCAGATTTTCCTTACTTATTTGCTGTCTACTGTCATGTTGTTTCTTTTTTTTAAATTGCTTTAAAGAAAAAAGGAAAAAAAAAGCTTAAATTGGGAAGAAATAATTCTTCTAATATTCTTTAAATGCATCTAAAGGTAGCATTGTCATAAGCTGTTGAAAAGCTACTGTTGGCACATGAAAATAAAGCTGGTTTTGAAGCCTGGTTAGGCATTTTTCAACTAAACATTTTTCAAAGTTAATACTTTCTCTCACAAAAAAAAAAAGTTTAATTTTGGTTTTCTCTGACAGATTTTGTCAACTAGGTTCATGCTGGAATTGCTGATCAAAGTCTGAGGGCCATCCGGCTCCTAAATAACTGGTACCTTGTTGCCATACTGACATACAGAAGACCTGAGTTACTTGTCAAAGGTATTTACTCTTCTTTCCCTCAGGTGGTAGAACCATGTCCCCATGCTTCTTAAATCTTCCTTACCTATTAAGGGAACGTTTACTGGAAACCAGAATGAGGTAATGAGTTACTGTCAGATATTTGCCATTTTGTGGCACCACAATATTTCAAAAAATCTCATGATCCTGACTAGAGAAAATATAAAGTATTAGTAACTATGCATAACAGTAGCTAAGGGGTATGGATTCAGAAGTAAGTAGTCTGCATTCTACCTTTGGAAAAGGAAACAAGCAAACAAACAAACAACCCCCCAAATCATTCCCCTGCTAACACTGATAGTGATAGATGTTTATGTGTAAAATTAAGTATCAATTACTTTTTATTTCTTATTTAACATTGAATTTAATGCTTTGAACAGTGATTTTTTTTTCTTCTCTGATTTGAGATTTTTAATGCTTGCTTACTTACATCCTTTATTTTTTTCCCACTGAAGTATTGCATACAATGAGTTCTCTGGTCTCTACAGCTTTTCAATAAGCCATACTAAGAAACTTGACTTCTCTGGTATTAAGTGAAGAAAAGGGATTTGACAGGTTTAGATATGAAATGAATAGTGACTTTCCTCTGAAAATGTGTCAAATTAAAGCAGGTGGGGTGAGGAAAACAGCTACAATATGTCAACTTTTACAGGCTTTGATTTATTTTTAATGATGCAGTGCACTTTAGGAAGCCTGAAGATGTGCTCATTCACAGCCCAGGTCTCGTGGTGTGCTGTATTGTTCAGGTACTTCTTCTAAGTTGGATGCAAGATGAGATCATGACCTAGAACTTCTGTAAATAACAATTACCTCTTTGGAAAGAGAATGATTAAAGTTTAGCTGAATGTCAGCAAACTATTCACTCCTCTCTCTTCCTCCCTTCTGTAACTTATTTATACTTCTTAACCACACATCCTCCCAAAGTTTTTCTATTGCCAGCTCTCTTCATGATTTATTTATTTATTTGTTTGTTTGTTTATGATGGCTCAGACAAGGTAATGTGAAAATGCAAATTATCATATAACACATTATTACATCTTCATTATTATTAATTATTGTCTCCCCATACCTGATGGGCATGAGGGAGAAGCCAATTGCCAAGATCCAATGGGAGTAATTTGCTAGGTAGTAAGCTGCAAAATAACTGTGTGCATGACTGTCAGGAGCATATGACAGAAGGATGTCTTGGGGTGTCAAGTGAAGCCTCAGACTGTTATAGGAATGGAGAAGGAAAGGGGAAATACATCAATCCATATTATTTTATGAAGTACCTAAAATACCAGGAACTTACATGGAGGAGATGGAATGAAAGCAAGTAAACCCATATAGGCAAAGAAAGGTACAAAGTATGCACCTCTTCATTCAAGGTTTTTTTGGAGAAAAGCTTTAGAAATGCTGACAAAATGAATTGTCCAGTGAAATGATTACTGGACAACAGTAATCCATGTGGAGTCAGGCACTGCTGACTATCATCTGGAAAAGTAGCTTAAACTCTGCAGACTAATTAAATTTCTCAGAATCTTAAAGATGAACACATGTTAAGACAAATAGTAATAGTGAGATATGACAGAGACAGCCCAGCCATTCTCTAGACAGCATTGTGAGGATTACCACATTTTATTCAAAGTATTACAAATCATTGTATATAAGGAGCTTAAGTAAACATTGTATTGAAAACGAGAGTAAAAACAGCTGTTCCCTTAGTGTTACACAAACAATTCTGAGATCGTTATGCCCCATTGAATCAGTTTCTGCTCTTACTTTAGTGCTGTATTCTTATATGTTCCTGTCTAAAAAGACCTCTAGTTTGAAGATATATGTGAGAACAGTTTTGAGGCCTTGAATGGATCTTCCTACCATAATTTATGATCTATTTAGGCAGAAGAAATGTGGTGAAATACTGTATACCTTCAGAAACAACAGACTTGTTCAAACAGGAAAACAAATCATGCAAGTAAAATGCGGTGTGTCCAAATAAAGGTCTTTTGTCCACCTCTCACCTATGATTTGCAACAAGGAAGAAAAGGCACCATTTGGGCAAGTGAGCTGTTTAACTCCTCTTCAGTGTAAACTACAATTTTCAATAGTCGCAGCTTGGAGTGGAGCTAATGGTACCGCACATATTATTTGAATGTTCTTTATGTTCTGAAGAATAAAAGCTGAGTCAGGGAAAAGCTACTGATATGAAAACCAACCCATAATAAATCTCCAATAAAGTTGTTTTTTGTTGTTTTTCCTACAGGAAAAGGGCAATTGAAAACAATAAAGAAACTCTATTTTTAGGATTCCAGGAAGAAGAAGATGATATTTACCAAAATAGTGAGTCAAATCATTGATAATTGAATCAGAAACAAATTGTTTTTTGAAGTGTGGAGTTCTACTCCAGAGCAACCTTGATGCTGTAGAGTATCTAGTAGCAACTTGATAATGGAAGCAAATTGCCTAAAACTGCTATGCCAGACTAAACACTTACCTCTACTGCCAGAATAATTCTGGTACTTGCCACTCATTTAACAGTAGGAATTGCAGGGCTGTTTTTCATTCCTGCTGGCAAATTACGTACATTTCCTGTTAAGAATGAGTGGATGATACTGAAATCTCTAACATACATTTGTGCTGGGTGACAGTGTTTGGGGGGTTATTTTCTTCTTTTCTTTTTAACTTTATTCACTGTTCTTTTAAAGGGAGGAGTGTCTGGGTGAGAAGGATCTTTTGGTGAAGGGAGACTTGTCCTTCTCTAGTGAGCTGAAGAAACTGAGATGCAAGGAGGAAATTCACAGCATGGAGCTGGGAACTTGCAGCTTAAGCAGAGGGACTGGCAGATGGCAGCGTGAAGGAGGGAGCGGTCAGCCTCAGAGCTGATGGAAAGAGCTGGCTGAGGGACAACAAGGGTTACAGCACAGTTTAGCTCAGAAAGTAACACAGGTATGTAAAACCAAGCCTGGAAGCAAGGATCTGCCTGCAAGGACGCCACGGGTAGGGGGAGTAGGTATAAACCTTCTCTACTTCTATTCTGGCAGACTTGTTAACTTCAACTTCTCTGGATTTTTTTCTTTATTTTTCTGTTTTTGTTTTTGCATTTTTTTTTTCTTATTTTACTTTGGTTGGTTGGTTGTTTAATTTAGAAGCATTCCAGTGTTCCTTAAAGAACACAGAATTAGGAGAAGGTCTAGACAGATTTACCTCAGAGTTGTAGCTGACTCAGGATCCCATTCACTAGGGTTAATGACCTTTGATTAACACAATTTGCCTGCCAGCCAACTCTGCTCAGCATGAATACCAGTCTTCACTGAAACATTAGTGAGCAATTAATATTGTTGCTGCAGCCCAAATACATGCACAGAAGCATGATGCACCAAGGGCCTTCACAGCAGGAGACTGATACTGTAGTGTGAGTGATTAAAAAATTACTTTGATGAACTATGTGAATGAATTAGTGCCAAACTAGACCAGTGGCATAAAAGAAGGCACAAGAATCATGTCCTGGCTTCCAAAACTTGCCATGTGGGGGGTTCTATGTGGTGGAAGCCAAGGAGTATAGTTCTGAAATAGCAGATTTGTTTATCAGATGTGGTGTCTGCAGGTTCCTGTGAATAAGGGTCACTTTGTATGCAGAGTATACGATTATATAAAAACAGCTGTGGTGCTACACACTGTGGGCCCCAGTTTAATTTCCTGCTTTGCCACAAACTTCCTTTGAGGCTTTCAGTAAGTGATATTAAGCCCATGTATTGAAAGATATCTGGATGCATGCCTGCACTTGAATTCATTAGGATCTAGTCACCTTTATTATTTTTTTTAAATGCCTAGGATTTATGTCTTGTTTTATAGAAAACTCATGATTCCTTTTCTAGATTACTTGTGAATGTAGCACTCTGATGTCAAACGAATATCCAAAAGCATCCATTCAAACAAAATAACAGAGCATCATAGAAATCATAGTTCCTTTTCACTTTGTACAGTCATTTGCCCAATGTTTAATTGTACAGACTGAATATAGAATTAGAAGCAATTCTCAGCTAAAGTTGCCTTTAGTTGTTCACAGGGAGCATAAATATTAAAAATTATTCAGGCTTTAAAACCAAATAAGTAGATCTGTCAATTTACCTGCAGATAATTTGAAAGCAGAATATTAACAAAAGATTGCAAGAAAGTCACTCCACTGACTTTATGAGCTGCTTTAGGAAAGAAGAAAGTTTTTCTGATGCCCTTTTATTTCCAAAATTTTAATGAGTTTTGGCTCTTGCTACTTTTAAATTTCCATTTTTAAATTTAGTTTCAAAATAATAAATTGAAATTTACTTTTTTCTTTCTGAAATTGTCTTCACTTTTGTTTTGTTGTGCAAGTGTATATCTATTTTTGACTAATTCAATGATTAAAAATTTTTTTTCTTTGGATTCACTTTTTTGAAATAATTCAAAATTATCTTGGAATTATTCAAAACAGATGATTTTCAACAATAAAAAGAAAATAAACCGACATCTTAGAACATTGTTTATTTATTTTTTTAACAGTGGAACTTTTTGACCAACTTCTTGGCTTATATCATTAAGCCATTTCCTTGATCCCACTGACATGAAATTAGGTGTCTCTTCCCAGCGTTAAAAAATGTGTTATCTTAGAATTGTGCCTGTAGAAGTGAGAAGAGGTGACCAGAAGCCTATTGTATTTAACCACTGAGTCTCAGTTATCTTGGAAAGACAGAAGGGGGTAGGAAAGGCAAAAAAAAGATATTGTCTTTCCCTTTGTATCCTTTTGCTTTGAACTGAAGTAGCAGCATAATTCTTTTTTTCCCCGTGTTGTACTGTCACCTTTAGGTGAATATTTTGGGTTTTTTGTTTTCTGAAGGAACTTTGAATTGCTTACGCAAATGCACCAGCAACATCTGGTTGAGAGAAAGCAAAAGCTTTTGAGATATATTTTTAAGAAAGACCCCGCACTGTATTTATTAGAAATTGCATTTTCTACTTTTAAATAGTAACAGAGCATTTTAGAGCAAGTATTGTACTTCTTAAATTATTCTTTGGCTTTGAAATGTGTTAATGAGTGTGATCATAACAAACTGAAGCACTACAGAGATATATGGGATAAATCATACTGTTAATGTTGAGCATTGAAACTCAGCTTAGAGAAACTGCATTACTACTGTAATCAATAATAGAAATTTCTACATTTTGTAACTATTCATTACTCTCCTTGCTGGTGACAGCATGGTAATGTTTCTTGCTGTTGTTATCTTTACATGTTTTCTTGTCTTACTTTAACATAAACTACGATGCTCTGCTGATAGGTGACTTAGTGCCTGCACAATTAGGGCTAAGAGCCAAGTCCAACTATGATATCTACACTGATATCCAGTATATAATAAACAATAATCTGACTGAAGTCTTCCATATTTTCTGAGTAGAAATATATAGCTAATTTCATGAAAGATAAGCTATGATCTCAAACGTGTATATATATGCATATAACATTTCTGTTTAAGAACAGAATTCTTAAAAGGATAATGGAGCTGGTTAATTTATTGCCTTGAGTAGGCTGTCATTTTTATATGATAAACTTTCTTTGTCAGGTTAGATTACTTCTTTGTTTTGACCTGGAACTAAGAAATTTTAAACTATTCCTACCTATTTTTTTTCCCCTTTATCTGCAAAACTTGAACCACAGAGTCCATTCAGGAATAACCTTTTTTTTCTGTCTTTTTGATCTTGTGGCCTTTTTAAAAATCTCTTAAATCTTTTCCCCACTTTCTTCTGTGCCTGTCTGCTATTTTTAATTTTACTTAACTTTAAAATTCTCTTGCCATTATTGCTCGACATTCTTTACAAAACAACTCATGTTAAGTTGATTTCTTGTAGAATATGTCTAATTCAATGCCATGGATGACATTGTTTCAGCAAATTTAATTCCTTATATTAACAATTTTAAGTTACAGAATAATGAATAGCCCTAAAAACTGTAGCTAGAATTTTTTCACCTTCTTGGAAGCCGCTGGGGCAGTGTCATCTTAAAAGTGATATTATTTCATGTCAGCATTAAGAAGCTTTAAGATTTCTTGAGTAGACATTCTCATAATCACCAGACCAAGGTGAGTAGTATTGCTAATTCCATAGGCACATCATTTTGCTTTTAATTTGTAAAAGAATTAATAGGCAGATTTATTTTTTTTTTGTATTAACCAGGGTGCATTCTTCAGACCACTGTTAGCTCTTAAATATTCCTGAAGTAATCACTGTGTGTCTTCTATAAACTTTTGGTTTCATTTTTTGCTCTTCCTTCCCAGTTCTGCAAAGCCAACATTGGTTTGTTTTGTGTTTGTCTGTGATGTAATTTTTGATACAGTACTTTGTTTTGCAGACCAGCAATCCATGTAGCTGTAGCACAGGTTATGTACAGACACTGACCAACAAATCTCAGAAATATTTGTGCTTTATTCAGCCAACAATGTG
The DNA here is from genome assembly GCA_018403395.1 of Gorsachius goisagi. Classification (NCBI taxonomy): domain Eukaryota; kingdom Metazoa; phylum Chordata; class Aves; order Pelecaniformes; family Ardeidae; genus Gorsachius; species Gorsachius goisagi. The sequence goes on along the minus strand of BOSO01031018.1, from coordinate 14,631 downwards.
TAACACTGAATCCATATTGTAAGCAATAACTGAAGTGCTGACATCAATTCTTCAATTTGTCATCGTTTGCCCATTGTCACTTTGAGCTCTTGAGATGACTGAAGTAGCAAATGAGTTGTCTATTCTCATGTTGATTTTGTTCCTTAGGAAAGAACTTGTCCTTTAGCCTCATTTAAAATATCCTGATCTGGTGCCAAGTTAAGGTTTAAGTACTCAGTTTTGCTTTTGGCAGATTCTTCTTGCTCTTTTGTTCAAAAGCTATATAAATTGTATATATATATGTGTATACAAATTTTGACTGATGTGTCTGCACTGTATTTTTCACTGAATCTCAAATATTTATCCCATTGAAGTTCCCTTGAATTTTTTATTCTGCATGAAAGAAATTAAACCCACAGCAGAAGAAAAACTTAAAAAGAAGCGCAAAATCAGGTATCAGTTTTGTCAGATGATCAGGAGAACTGTTCACCTGTAGGAAAGAATGGACCTTCTCTTGCTGCTTTTGGAAGTGCATGCTCTTGGCAGAACTGAATACCATCAAGTCTGACTGACACCCTTTGGATCTAAAAAAATTTGTTGTCTAGTTCTTTCTGCATCCAGTTGGAGGTGAGAGAACAGGCTCATATCCTTCCAAGACCATCATGTTTGGAAGGTCTTGGAGACCAGGGGAGGTATGCAGTGCCTGTAGACAGGCAAATGATTGACTCATCTTCAAAAAGAGACAAAAAAACAAACCAGAGAAATGCAGTCTGGACAGATTCAGTCTGGGCCATGGGAGTGAGTCATTTTGAAAAGCATTTCTGGGTACGTGGAGTAGAAGAGTGTGGCTGCGAACAGCCAGCATGTGTTTACCAAGGGTGAATCCTATCTGACAAAACTGACTGTCTTCTAAATATTCTTGTATCCAAGTTTGGTCTGAAGAGGTGGACATCTGGTAAAAAGCTAGTCAGATGGTCAGCCCCAAAGGGTCATTGTTAATGGGTCATACTTTACCTAGAATTCTGTAGAAGGGAGGATTTCAGGATTCTGTACTGACACCTGTCGTTATTAATGCTTTTATCATTTAACACATGACCTGGAGGAGCTAATGGAGCACATACTCATCAAGTGTACAGATGACACCAAACTGGAGAGTCAACTCAATATGCTCCAGGATAGAGTCCCATACAGAGGGACCTGGATAAGCTAGAGGAATGGGCCAACATGGATCTTGTGAAATTGAGCAAGGACAAATGCCAAGTACTGCTCCTGGGACAAAGGATCCCCTACGATGTCACAGGCTGGGGACAGACAGACTGGGAGCAGCCCTGCAGGTCCTGGGGTTTGGTGGGCACTGAGCTGAAGTTCAGTCAGCAAACGTCACCAACACCTTTGGCTTGAAAAGAAACATGGCAGTGATTTTCTCTGTCTGCTCAGCACTCATTAGACCATATCTGCAGTATTGTCTCTCCCATGGCGAGAGGCTGAGGGACAGGGGTTACTTCAGCTTGGAGGAGGCAGCACCTAACAGCAGCCTGCCAGTGCCTGTGGAAAGGTTATGAAGGGGATGGAGCCAGGCTCTTCACAGCTGTGTGCGATGAGAGGATGAGAGGCAACTTGAAAGGGTTGAAATAAGAGAGGTTTAGTCTGTATACGAGGAACAACTTTTTCCCCATGAGGACAGCCCAGCAGTGACACAGGCTGACTAGAGAGACTGTGCAGTCTCTTTCCTTGGAGATTTTCAAGGTCTGACTGGACCTGCTATGAGCAGCTGGTTGAACTTCATGACCTCCTCAGTTCCCTTCTGACCTGAATTTTCTGTGATTCTGTGAATCACTTTTTGAATGCTTTTTTCTTATTCTCTGTACAATCTTTAAACATTTTTCCCTATTTCTGCTATTATTTTACTTCCACTAGCTTTGATTTTCTTTATGTTAACATGTAATTTCCCTGTTCCTCCTCTTTGATCTCTATTCTACTCCCCAAATTTTGGGAGTAAAGATTTTAGTTAGTACGATAGATTTATACCACTCAGAAAAGAGTTAAAGCTTTTTGTTTACCTTTAGTATGTTTTCATCTCAAAGGCGGATTCATCTTGTGAAGCTTAAAAAACTCTGTTTATTCAACATATATTATTGCTGTAATGTATTTTTGTGATGAGTAAAAAATTACTCTAAGAACCATCATATCAAGAACAGAAAATATCAATACTTTGTTCACTAGCTCTACAAAATATTTTAATTCCTGTGATTTATAAGACTGTGTCAAAAAATCATAGTTATATTTTGCCAAAGGTGGTACCTGAATTATTAAAAAAAAAAAAAAAGAAAAAATGGTGTGTAGATTTTCAGTGAGGTAAGGTTGTGTTAATAACATGATTTTTCTTCATGTAAAACTAGAATGGATTATTGTGATTGGATTTTTGTGACTTGCCTCTTGCATAATAAAGACAAAAGGTTTCCCTTGGATTTTAAACTTTCATCATCTCATTTTGTGTGCAGCTCTTCCTCTTTTTTTCTTTGTAATAAACACACATTTTAGAAAGAAAACATGAGAATGATGACCTAGTCTTGCTAAAGGTAACTTGTGCATGTTCTAATGGATTTGCTATGTAGGTTTCTGGTAATCATGAAGATAAGTACTAGCCACATAGATGTAAATCTGTTGCTCAGTTAAAGTAATTAACTGTGTTCTTATGTTGTGCAGACACTTACAACAGAGTATTTAAAATGGAGGTGTGTGTGTGTGTGTATATATATACATACAAAGTTAATTTCTTGGGATCTTGGAATAAAGTGAAGTTTGACAGTCTGTTACTGTTCAGTAGTGATAGCAGTCTCCATTGTAAGAGACCTTGTAGCAGCAGAATCTTTAGCTGAATCAGGTGAGACTCCCTAAACTGTTCTTCTGTTCAGTTCTTATATTCCAGCTGCTTATGGTCCTATGTGACCACACAACAATATGTGTAATTCATTGCTATTGATTAGCTTAACCACATACAAGAACAGACCCCTGTTGCCATTTCTGCAGGAACAGTTTCTCTTGACTACTCACAAATATCTTATTTCTTTATACTGTGACCATTTCTGAAGCAGGAACCACCCAGGGGAGACTTTGAACACTTCATCCAGGATGTCAATCAGGACGTTTAAGCAGACAAATCAGACGAGACAGAGCAGGAGCTGCCTTGGGGAATTTCAAGAACTGTAGAAAATTCCCATCTGGAGGGATCCTGTAACAATCAGTCAAATACTTGATACTGAAGGTTCAGGTAATCACCTTGTTTCCAGTTGATCTCATCTGTGCAGTTCTCAGATCACACAAGGACTTAATGACTTACGTGCACTATCTAGGTGTGCTAACTAGCCCAGCCCTGATACCCAGCTACAAAATTGTAACTAAAGAACAAATGTGATTGGCATACTTATAATTTAAGCCTGATAGCTGTTGCCACATGTACTGTATTAAGTTAAAAGAAGGGTGGGATACTGAGGATACAGTGCTACAGGAAAGAGGATTGTTTTGCCCTGTCTGCTGCTGAAGATTTGTTCCTAGTTGTGTTATGGACGATGCAGATTTAGAAGTGAGGTGAGGGGTTGTGGCTTTCCACTCCTCTTCTTTCTCATATCAGAGTATATAAACAAGAAATTGTTTTACAGCTTCTTCATCACATATGCATGCTTTGCTAAATGAGTTCCTAACAATTTGTATGTTATGGTACAATACATGTAAGAAAGAAAACTTTTTATTGCTGCTCATTTGAACACTTAGAATCCTCTTGGAAGAACCAATATTGTTTCAACTGATTCCAGAGGTACCACCTCATTTCTCAAACTCCCCATTTTTTCTTCTGAAAACAGATAGTGATTATTATCTTACAAAGAGCTAACTAGACAGAAGGTCTACAGCATAAATAATGGTCGTTTGAGTTTGAAATCACAAACTTTCCTTATATTTCTGATTATATATCTCTATAGCTGTAACATACCAAATGACTGTCTATTCTAGCTTTTGATTATTGTAGTTCCATAGAAACACCCATCTGGACATATTTATTTGGGTTTTTTCATCTTTCATATTCTGTGGTAGTAGATACATACTAACCTTCCTTAAAGTAAACATGGTTTAATATTCTAAAATTTGTATAGAGATTAATTTAAAGCTTCACAGGTAAATATTTTAATTAGATTTTATTTTAGTTAAATACTTTTATAATTTAATCTAATTCCCTTATATATTTAACTTAACTCAAAAAAACCTCTCCCAACTGTAGCTAGGTCTGCATCTTTAAAAATGCAGCTATGTCCCTGGAACTATTTTCCATTTTCCTTTCATGCAATATGTGCATTCTGTTTTTGATAGCTTTTAGATGTTTGGCATTAAGCATATGTTTGAAGAAAAGTTGTACAAGAATATAAGAAAAAGAAGTCCATGCTACAGTTTTATAAATCCTTACTGGATCATTTTCTTTTTGATCTACACCATCATACCAATAGCACAGATTGCACCTTCATATCCTTCATATAGTTCAATGGTAAAGCTAATTTCTACTGCTTCATTTGCATTTTTAAAATTTTGCTTTCCTTCTCTTTTAAAGTGAAATGTAGGTCAAGAACTCATATGTGGTGGACGCCAGGTCCCACCAAAGCTGCTCTATCACTCCCCTCTTCAACAGGACAGGGGAGGGAAAAATAGATCGAAAGACTCGTAGGTCAAGATAAGGATAGGGAGAGATCATTCATCAGTTACTGTCATGGGAAAAACAGACTCAACTTAATGAAATTAGCTTAATTTATTACTAATCAAGTCAGAGTAGAACATGACAAAAAAAGAAAAACCTGAATCTTAAAACACCCCGCCCTTCTTCCTGGGCTTAATTTTACTCCCCAATTCTCTACCTCTTCCCCCCCGAGTGGTGCAGGGGGATGAGGAATGGGGGTTGCAGTCAGTTCATCACATGCTGCCTCGGCCACTCCTTCCTCCTCTTCCCCTGCTCCAGCATGGGGTCCCTCCCACTGCAGACAGTCCTCCATGAAGTTCTTCAGAGTGAGTCCTTCCCATGGACTACAGTTCTTCACAACTGCTCCAGCATGGGTCCATCCTTTCCATGGGGTGCAGTCCTTCAGGAGCAGACTGCTCCAGTGTGGGTCCCCCACGGGGTCACAAGGCCTGCCAGCAAACCTGCTTCGGCATGGGCTCCTCTCCGCATGGGTCTACAGGTCCTGCCAGGAACCTGCTCCAGCATAGACTTCCCACAGGGTCACAGCCTCCTTTGGGTGCATCCACCTGCTCTGTCATGGGGTCCTCCGTGGGCTACAGGTGGATATCTGTCTCACCATGGACCTCCATGGGCTGCAGGGGGACAGCCTGCCTCACTGTGGTCTTCACCACGGCCTGCAGGGGAAACCCTGCTCCAGTGCCTGCAGCACCTCCTGATTGATTTGGCCTTGGCCAGCAGTGGGTCCACCTTGGAGCCAACTGGCATTGGCTCTGTCAGACAAAGGGAAAGCTTCTGGCATCTTCTCACAGAAGCCACCCCTGTAACCTCCCCCTGCTACCAAAACCTTGCCACGCAAACACAATACATCATAGTATAATTCTATCATGAGATAGAATTTACCCAAACACATTTTTGTTTTTTTTTTTACTGTTTTATCACTATGTCCACTGCTCAATTAAGTTATATAAATATATATATAGATATGTATATGCTGGTTTTGTTGATTTTCTGCTATAATCTCTGAGTTATCATTGTGAAAGTTCATGTTGATTCACTCACATTACATGCAATACCTGGAAAATCCTAAGATATCTAGAACCTAGATAGTCAGTAACTGAAGACTTTGAATAAGCCTTGCAGGTCAAAGAGGTATTGGTCATGACTCTCCTTCTCTGAGTGCACAAAACATCTACACACAACAGATTTCAATTATACTGGGACTTTTTTTCCCCATGGTTGCAACTTTCAGAGCAATCACAATGGTTCTACTATTTTACATTTTTCTAAAAGCTATATCACACAATTTTAAAGTTTTTATGTATAGTTTGGGAAGCTTGTTTAATTATTCTGGACTAAACTTTGTTATTTGTGTGGAGAGCATTTATTACTGCAGGTAGTTCTGCTGACTCAGGAAAAGGTGATGTCAATAAATAAAGAAAATTCAGGACTACAATCCCCTAGCCCTTGTTGCATAGGTGAGCATAACTGGTTTTTTTTTATTTTCTGTGCTCACAGATCATCTGGGATGTTTGATGAAATAGTTTTACTCTGGTCTTGGTCTCCAGAGGTAAGTAATGAAATACTAAAACAACGTTTTTAAAATACATTTAGGGGATGGCGAGTGTTCTTGCTTTCCCATTCCCATGGTGACCAGGTTCGGTGCACAACAGAGAGCAAATTCTGGCACATTGTGGATTTCATAGACTGTTTCTGTCGGAGTATCTCTTGTCAGCCAGTTCCCCAGGACTGTACTAATATTAGTTCAAAGAAACTAGCTTTATCTTCTTGACTTAGTGGGATGATAGGAAAATGTTTGAAAAGAAGAAAGCAGTAATACAACAAAGGCAAACTGGCAGTGAGAGGGAGTCTATGAAAACAATGAGCACTCCAAACTTAAATATAATAAACTAAATGCTCTCTTTGTGAAAATGCATACTTTCAGTCACACGTTTCATGATTTTTTTCACAGGTGAGTCAGGGTATGTAGGCTATGCATAATACATGAGGATGAATATCCTTGTTAATTTTTGTGCTTGAATCAAGGGGTTTTGTGGCCCTAAGGACATGAAGGTGTCAGATATCATGAACTCTGTGAGCTGATAATCAAAAGAAGGCTGATAAATTAATGGGTTAAGTGAGATATAAGGCACAGGCCTGTGAGATAAATACATCCCTTCTTTTTCTCTAGGCATGCCCAAACTCTTGGGATATCAGGGGAGATGATGTAATCAAAGGTGAATGCACTTTAAATCCATGCCATTTATAGACTTTTTTCTACCACAACAATTTTTTCTGTTTAAATTTTTGAACAGTGTCAGAAAGAAATTATTCATTAACAAACAAGACTCCCTGAGCTGACCACTCCCTTCAAAATTCTTTGAAACTAAGTTAAAAATTATTTTGTTAAACAAACTAACTTACCGTTATGGCTAGATCCTGCCAGGACAGCACTGAGAGTTCATTTTCTGCAATGAATAGATCCCTTTAGCTTCCTTTCACAGAAAGGAAATAACCTGAATTTCAGACACCTTAGAAGCAAGTCTTAATACATGCCCCCATCTGGCTTGCCGGCACATTAATTCATCCCTGATTGATTAGGCCATGGCAAAGGAAGCTGAGAAAGGAGGTCCTGTGAGGGCTAGGAAAATCTGATGTGGCCTTTTTTAGTTTGCAGTTGTGATGTGGAGCAAACCTTTGCATCATGTTTTTCCTCAGTAAAACAGGAGGTGTGGGATGCTTTGAGGACCTCAGTGTAGATGAAAAGTGATGAATTCAGGTAGTCAAAGCCATGTTAACAGCAGAGGGAAAAATGAACTAGTACTGGGGAGTAACTGACAGTCCAAGAGCTTCTCTGTTGTGTATGTTTTTCACTATTTTAGCATGATCTTTCAGAATTGCCATGCTGATTACTGTTCCCTCTTAATGTCTCTGGAGATAGATTTACTTCTGGCATATCTTTACAGGAAAATTATTTCCTCAGGTCCAATAGATGGATCTCAACTTTGCTATGTCATTAGCATGAGATTCCCTGTGGTGAAAGGAAGGAGGATTTTGCTTTTTTCTCTTCTGCTATTAGAATTCCTTTCTTCCCCAAAATAATCTAATAGATGAAAAAACCAAGAATGAATGTCATAGAATATATACTATGGACTTGAAATACCTTTTAGCTGTTATACAAACTTTCAGTTCCTAAAATAAGATAATAGTTCATCAAAATGTTTTATTATTCTAATGAAATTGTTTTGATACTTTCAGTTTACTCTAGTTATTACTAATTTTATTTATAATTTTTATTCATTAAAAACCACACACCATCCAGATCATACCTAAGTGCAGATAGATAGAAAAGATTGCTGAATTTCTATCTTTTGTTTTATTTACAGTTTGAGCATAGAATTGGAAATGTTCTAAAGCAGCTACCCCTATTCTACTCCTTCCATGTTTTAAAAAATTCTTGTAAAGGTAAAAATGTAAAAATCCTGACCATCAGCCTGTAATTAAATTATGAATGTGCCAGGAAATCAAGAACAACATAAAATTATTGATTTTGGCATTTGACTAACATTTGAATGTGCAGGTAAATCCTAGTGCTTTGTGCAGCTGATAAGACAATTATATTTAACAGTTGGAAAAGTCAGGAAAGGTAGTGACTTGCCAAAATAATTGTGTCAGAGGCTAAATGCCACTCTCAAGCTTGAGCTGGTAAGGTATAATGAATTATTTAATTAAACTGTGCTGAAAGAGTATTCGTACTCTGAAAAACAATGTTGTGATTTTGAGTCCTTTCTGTATTTTTAGATGTCCAATGTAAAAATGATGCTCCTCCATTGGAAGAATACAATATCTTCATTCACAAGGTTACAAAGCTTTATAAGGAGTTAATAATTGTAAGCCCTTTCGTCAAATAATTGCTTTATTTTTGGTAGACTGTATTTTCATTGGACTTCATGGAGCTGAAAGACTTAATAACTGTAACAAGCCTTAGCTTGACAACTATATACTGAATGTTATTGCTACTACTATTTATACTTCAAGGAATAAGCTTTATGCATTTAAAGCTACTATAATGTACTTCAGAGAATGAGCTTGGTGTGGTCAAATCTACCATGATACTATATCTTTCTGGATACATTCCAAATCTCTGGAGGGTCCCTTTAACTTCAGTTAAAAGAGTATGTTCAAATACTCCATGCCATGCAACATTATAACAATGCATTTTCATAGCAATGAAATTTTTGCAGTTGCTATTTCTCAGCTGACTCTTCTGTCTCTGCTGACTGAGAATGTTTGGTTACCACTGTTAATATTCAGTAGCTTGTGATCCCTAGACAAAGAAACAAATATAACTTTAGATATCCTATTGATTTCTGCATGTGTGAATGTATTTAGCTGGTGTGGCAAGGTTTGGTGGGGGGCGGGGGGGAGGGTGTTACAGGGGTGGCTTCTGTGAGAAGATGCCAGAAGCTTCCCCATGTCCGCTACAGCCAATGCCAGCCGGCTCCAAGGTGGACCTGCTGCTGGCCAAGGCTGAGCCCATCAGCAATGGTGGCAGCACCTCTGTAATAACATATTTAAGAAAGGAGAAAAAAACCTGCACAGGAGAAACAAGGAGTGAGAATCTGTGAGAGGAGCAGCCCTGTAGACCCCCAGATCAGTGCAGCAGGAGGGGCAGGAGTTGCTCCAGGTGCCGGAGCAGAGATTCCCCTGCAGCCCCGGGTGCAGCCCATGGTGAGGTAGGTTGTGCCCCTGCAGCCCATGGAGGCCCATGGTGGAGCAGATCTCCACCTGCAGTCTGGGGAGGACCCCACTCTGGAGCAGGTGGATGCACCTGAAGGGGGCTGTGACCCTGTGGGAAGCCAGCACTGGAGCAGGTTTTTGGCAGGACCTGTGGCCCCATGGAGAGAGGAGTCCACAGTGGACCAAGTTTGCTGGCAGGACTTGTTACCCTGTGGGGGACCCAGGCTGGAGCAGTCTGTTCCTGAAGGACTGCGCCTCGTGGAAGGGGCCCACGCTGGAGCGGTTCATGAAGAACTGCAGCCCATGGAAAAGGCTCACTCTGAAGAAGTTCATGGAGGACTGTCTGCAGTGGGAGGGACCCCAAGCTGGAGCAGGGGCAGAGTGTTGAGGAGTCCTCCCCCTGGGGAGGAAGGAACAGTAGAGACAACATGTGATGAACTGACTGCAATCCCCATTCCCCGTCCTCCTGCACCACTGGCAGGGGAGGAGGTAGTGAAATCAGGACTAAAGTTAAGCCCAGGAAGAGGGGATGGGTGGGGAAGCTGTTTTTAAGATACAGTTTTCGTTTCTCATTATCCTACTCTGATTTAATTAGTAGTAGGTTTGGGGTTTTTTCCAAAGTTCAGTCTGTTTTTCCAGTGATGGTAATTGCTGAGTGATCTCTCCCTGTCCTTATCTCAACCCACGAGCCTTTTGTTTTGTTTTTTCTCCCCTGTCCAGCTGAGGAGGGGGAGTGATAGAACGGCTTTGGTGGGCATCTGCCATCCAGCTAGAGTCAACCCACAACAGTGAAATTCTAGAAAGTACACAGAAATACAGTAAGTCTTTGAATTCTATTGCTGAAGGAATAATTAGAAATTTAACATTCAAGAAACTACTGTGAGCAGGAAAACTGAAATATCATAGTAAGTACGTGAGCGTACTAAGAAATATTTTTTAACACAATGTACCAAATCTTGATGTAATCCTAACCTTGAGGTGTGGGGAAGGAGAAGATAAAAACTCTTTCATTAAGCAAAAAGTTAATTTTTATGTGAAACGGTCTTTACCCTTGAAAATTTTGAAAACCTAAGGATCGAGCAAGATATTTCATTGCATAGTTTAGTCATAGCAAAGCTGCTCAGATGAGCCATTTGTAACATGGGTTTGCATACACTATATATCTTTCTTTGTGTATGTCTCAAAAACCTGACTGGATTCTAACAGTGGACAATGGACATAAAACTTGTCCATATGTATGGTGTTAACAGTCATCTGACGTAGTACCAGTGAGCAACTGTAGAGTTTTCAAAGTAAGCAAAACCCCACTCTTTTCATCAGAGTTTAATCTCATGAGAATAACTTTCTCATTACTGTAACAACAGTAGTCTTTTAGTTGCATACTTCAGTGATTCTGAGAGTAGAAAACAATTTATGGCCAAGCTGGAGGTGAGCAACATGAAACCCATAAGGTGTTTATGCAACAGTATTGGAAAAATTGTGTATCTAGCTATTTCTACTCTGCCAGTTATCTTCCTATCTAGATGATACTAATCAGTGCAGTAATCAGTATTAATTATCCCAAGTACTGCCAAGTTAGGAAAGTCTTGGTGTTATTGCAAAGAAAGATGAAACATGAAAACAAATTTGAAAAGAAAAAAGTCCTCAGAACACAGCTCTTCCTTTTTTCTTCCTCCAGCTTCTTTTCTACTTCTCACACGTACAAGTCACTAATTAGTGTATCTCATTAATGGGAGACTCATGCTGAGTAAATCTTTCTACATTGCGTAGGGGCTTGAGAAACATTTTCCAGAGAAAAATGCCTGTTCTTCCAAAAGACGTTAATATATTCTATCTGCATGATATAAAGTCCTGCTCATAGGTAACAAAAATGACTTCAACTTTTAAGACTGAAACAATATGTATCTTTAAGGAATGTGAAGAAAAAACATAGGTATGACAAATATATAGTCAAAGCTACCTTAAAAACCTTGTAAAATAGGAAATTGGGTGGCCTGTGACAAAAATGTGGTTCTGTTGCTCCATCTGGAGATAGAATTTCATGAAAAATGCTGGGTGCTCTTGAATTCTTTGACAACAAGGTGTTGGCCCTGCACAGTACTTTCCCCTGTGCTTAGTCATTTTACAAGTAGTTGGCTAAAGATATAAATAACAGAAAAGGACAACCCTGAAAACTAGCTGCAACTTCCTACTTGGAAACTGGCTTAAAGTCAGCTAGGCAATTGTTCAGGTAAAAGCTTTTGATATGTAGCACCTGTAAACATCAGGTGAGATTAAATTTTGCAAGGAGTGTGACTTGAGTCAGATGTCATAACTGATATCTATAAAAATATATATAAAACCAACTGCAATTTCCTTTTCTTCAGTTTGTTATTCAATCTCACCACTCTAATGGGTTTCTGATGCTGGGGCAAGCAAGCTCAACCTATATTGTCCTTTGCAAGCTGCAAAAAATCTTTAATTAAGTTCCTTTCTTTTTATACCTTCTCTGCAGTATTTTGATTACGACCAGAAATATGGTTCAAGTGGTCTCCTCAATTTCTTGTGTTGAAAGAGTGAGACTGAGGATGTTACTGTTCCAAGGATATGAAAACTTCCATTGTGTGCAATTTTTTTGTCTCCACTTTATGTCAGGTTTTAAGTCACCATTCCTCACAACCCCATGAAACTGATGCTCGCACTGATGTGTTCTGGTGCCACTCTGGTCTTGACATCAGTTTTTCAGAAGGTCCTGAACTGCTAATGCAGAGTTTTTCCCCACTCTGAAGCTGAGAAGTCATCTGATGGTTGCAGCCACTTAGGAACAAGTTTTCCAAAACAAGCCAGTGCACAGAGGATGTGGGATGGAATGAAAAAGACAAATTTATGAAAATGTCTCCTTTGGCAGCATTTGTGTCTCAGTCTCTCTGGTTTCTAGTTCAGGGCTCTTCACTTGTATTATGGAAGATGAGGTCTGGCACCAGGGAACAGATGCACTGCATTGGACTGCTCCCAAGACTTTCATGCAGCACTCATGCCTGGGAAATGTGCCAGCATGTTACAGTTGCTTCCCAATGCTGGGAAGCTGAGGGCAGCACCTACAGAGGACAGGAGGATGGTGAGAACAATAGCTATCTCTATGAAGGGAATATTCTGTAGGTCTGTGAGGTATCATGTGCCTGGATCTTAGTCAAGATCCAGGAAATTTCACCAGCAAAACCCCCTCAATTGTTACCTATCTGCACTAAGGTTAAAATAAAAAAAACCCAACCAAACCAATCCCTACCCCCCAAAACCTTCTCATTTAAAACCCAAGGGAAATGATGAGCAGCAGACAGAGTACAACACTGCAAGGAATTCTTTTGTCATAGGTGGAGCTGCTTTTCCATTTCATTGCTAGACTAAATCTCTGTCATCCAGGATGATGGTGTCTGGAGTGACAGAAACTAAAGCCTGGATACTGTATTTTGGTCCTAGTAGTTTGAAAATGAAAACAGGGTAGTATATAAATTCTTTTTAGGTTCCTCCTTTATTCTTTACAGTGCTAATAAAATTGGTATTCTGGAGAATTTTAATTAATGATTCTCCTTTTTTACTCAGTGGTGAGATGTATTTTCTTTTTCTTTTTTATTTTCTAACTACATTTGTGTATTAAAAAAGTTTTTCCTTGGCCCATATTCCACAAATAGGTGTCTAAAACAGGGTATGAAAGAGAAACCGCCACAGAAGTGACCTAATGTGCTACAGTCACATACATAGATGACTGATTTTAAATCCGGGAAATGCAGTCTGTTATTCTCATTCCTAGTTCAGTATTTTGTTGCTTTACTTCTCTGAGTGTTTCTTCCTGTAGCATAATTATTGTTCTGAAGAGGTTTTTTTCTGTTCTCCATTTTGTTCTGAACCAGTAATTATCATTTCACAGGGATGATGGGGGCGGGGGAGGATCATCTGAAATGCACAATTTATTCTCAGCAATAATTCTCACCTACTGTAAACTACACTAAGCAGTTTCTGTCAACTACTACAAAATTAAAAGTGACAGATTTCTAGCTCAATGGTTTATACCTTGGAAATTTTTAACTTTATGCCCTAAAATGCTCCTCTTATTTCATTTTACAAGATTACCTTTGTTTTATAACAAATTTTGACTTCCCAGAACTCCAACTAATAAGACAAGCAGTTTCTCAGGGGTTATTTTTGCCTCCAAATTAATTTGGTTTCATGTAGTCTGAGAATTTTAAAGCATACTAGTTTTTTGAATATATTTAAAAAGTCAAAAATGACATGATCTGTGGTCTGGAATCCCTGCTCAGAGCTTTTCAGGAAAACTACTCTGGATTAATGCACAGAAGAATGGTTCTCTGCTGCTGTGCAAATTAACTTCAAGGCACCCTGCACTGCAGGAAACTGTTGACCTAACTGAAGGATCAAATCCATAATTAATCCTTCTTATTTTGTTAAATTTCTTATAATCTCTTTCCCAGTTACGTTATAATCTACTCTGTTATAAGTTTATGTTGCACAGGAAAATCCTACACTAGGATAATGGTTCTGTCTTAAGCTTTTGAATAAAAAGCTACTTACTCCATCCCCATCAGTATCAATTGGATAGTCGTATTAATCTGTAGGTAAAGAGAAGCCAGATAAACTTAAATAGCAAGCACAAAAAATTCAGTGAAAGAGAAATATTTTTGCCAGTCCATGTCATATTTCCCATGTGTTATGCTGGTGATGTTGGGGGAACTGTCATTTCGCTGGTCAACAGAGTTGGATGTTTGTAAGCATGTATTTGCATGCATTTCCCCATGTTGGGGGGAAAAGAGTAATAATTTATTTTGGAATTGCAACTATTCACTCTGTCTTTAAGTGATTTTGTGTATTTATATTTTCAGCTGTTGATACTTACAAAATTATCTGCCATGCCTGTAGAAACATGATATATTTATTTCCTGCAAATTAACTCAAGGTGACAGGCAAATGTTCCAGGTATTTTCCCATGTGGTCTACAGCCATCAAGGAAAAATGCAGGTGTGTAACGACACAAAAAGATGAGCTGGATTTCCCTTGGAAGGTTCTTCAAGGCCTACTGTCGTGGTTTAACCCGGCTGGCGACTAAGCACCACGCAGCTGCTCGCTCACTCCCCCCCTCCCTCAGTGGGATGGGGGAGAGAATTGTAGAAAAGAAAAAAAAAAGGTAAGACCCGTGGGTTGAG
>BOSO01031016.1:0-10000 GCA_018403395.1 Gorsachius goisagi | reverse complement strand
GTCCCTCATTTCTGAAGTGGTGAAATTCTATCTTGCCCACACTGTTGAGAAGCCTTGAGACTCAGTTTCATAAATTGCTATGTGATTGTTTAGTTAGAGGATCTGTTAATGCTGCCAAAGTAGTAATCACCTGATTTTTTATCACCTTCCCTTTAAATGTTAAAACAACATTTATGCCTCCCATGGGTTTTTTTTTTACTTCATGATTTACAAAGTTTATAGCAAAATAATGTTGACATATAAATATATCTGGAGCTTTCAAGACAGAACTGAAAACTTAGTCTGTAGTTGAAACCTGGTAATCAGGTGACAAATATGCTTTGACAGATGCAAATGCGCACACCAGACCAGATTACAAATTAGTCTCCAAAAGGGATTTTTTGTGGTTATGTCTGAGCTGCTCAGACTGTACAAAGAGAGCTGACAGAAATAGTTCATATTAGATAAGTATTAAGAATAAATCTTGTGATACAACTGGATTTCTTTTTCACAAACTGAAAATCTCTTCTTAAAAGAGGCAGGTTAAAATATTCTAGAAGGTGTCAATTTTTATGAGAAAAAATAAAAAAGACTGTCTGCATATGTTTATCATGAGTTCTATTTTACTATTTAGGGTAGGTCTTCATTATGTTTTTTCATACAGCAACTGATCACCAGTTGCAGAAGCAGGCTACCTCCCATGCATAGTATGAAGCTTCTCCTTTGTCTGGGACACAACTTCAGTGACTTGTCCTAGACTGAGAAATTGTGTTGTGCCATTGGGTCCCCCTCCCTGGCCAGTGTCCCTGGATGATGAGTGCATCAGCAGAACTTAGACAGAAGAACGGTGTTCAGGTATGAAGATTAGCAAGAATATAAAAATGTTTCCACATATACTTTAAATACAAATAGTTGCATTGCCATAGATTAAACAATAAAATACTGACTGAAAAGTTTTAGTTCTGTATCTTCCAAATGAAGTTCTGCAGAGTATGAATTTTATGTTATTCGTCCTCCTGAGATTACTAAAATATCACATATGTTCAACCTTCGTGTATGACTGTACAAGATAAATACTTCAAAAGGGCACAGAGGAACAAATGAGAGAGCTTGAATTGTGGTCTGACAGAGGAATGTTGAACATCATGTGAATGTCCTCACTGCAGATGAAGAATTATTAAGATGACCTTAGGAGAACACTTTAAAAAAATATGCTAAAGAATGATATTTTTCTGTGGACATACTGTCTGAGAATGATTAACTCATTGCGTTGCAGGGGAAATGAAGGATAAAATATGAGGAGTGACAAGTATGACAGAAATACTCATCTCAAATTACTCAGAAAGGAACAAACTTCTTATGTTCATCTTAAGACCCCAAATGATAGAAAGAGGTAATAAGCACCTTTGAATTGCAGATGTCCTGTAAAAGAAAGTTACTGTAAACATACTGGGTAGCATGATTCACAGCATATGCTGTAAATACATGCTCAGTTCATCATATTATTTAAAGATGCACAAACTTTTGGCATTAAATTACACTATTAATACTTCTAAATGACATTAAGTGTACTTAATCAAAACAATAGACAGAACCACCAAATATGAGGAAGCTATCTCTAAAACAAAAGCTCGGTAATTTCTACTGCAAAGTGCTAGATGGGCCTGGTTTTACATGACTGAGGTATTTCAATCTAACCTTCAATAACCTTGAATAAAAAAGCATGGAGGACTGCTCTAAGTGTGGCTTGTCTCAGGTTGAAACTAGCTGGCTGAGACACTGCTGCAGCTGAGCACAGTGTGGGTGGGATATTCATTCTGCTTCTCAGGAGATTTTCAGTATGTGTGAGGTTTTTATTTCCCCAGTTAGTTAGCTGGCCATGCAGTAGTGACTGAACCACTTGGAATGACAAGAGAGAGTAATTAGACGTATCTTGGCATTTCTTTTCATTGTACAGCTGATGACTGAAAGATCTGGGAATTAGGATGGCAATTCAGTACCGAGAAACTTGCTTTTGTTGTTGCTTATTTGGGGAGCATCATCCTCAACTCCCCAGCTGTGCAGTGCATCAAGTTCAGGATGAGTGCTCTGGAGCATCCATACTGAAGATACATCATGGGCTACTGCCAGGTGGAAGATGTAGCTTGACATGTGGTTGTGTGTGATCTACAAGCCAGATCTCTCACTTCCCAAGAAAGTGGTCTAAATTCTTGATTGATGAGCTACAAGGTAGATATAGTTACCATATGCCTTCCCTCATGATTCTCTCTGGCAGATAAGATCCCAAGTGGCTAAAGGTTCCTACCACCAACAGTGGTTCCTTCAGGGTAAAAAGGGAGCATCCAGCTTAGCAAGACTTCTGCCTCCAGTGAACTTCAACAGGGTTTATATTTTCTCATCTAGTGTATATGACTAGTTCAGGCTAGTTCAACAGTAGGCCAGCCACCGAAACTATGAGGGAAATACTGCTTCACTGAAGCAATCGAACCAGGAGAGCTCTCTAGGTATATTCTTAAATGTATTGTTCTATACCTGCATAATGCATTAGAATACAGTGGTGTATGGAATGGACATGAGAGCTATACTATAGCAGTACAGACCTTCATACACTACAGCAAAAAAAACCCCATGCTTTTTCTACTATTGTTATAACAGTTCCCCAAATGAAATAAGCTGTGTAACTGAAAACCTGTTTAAACCCTGACTGCTCATGGATCTGTTCTAAGATTTTTGTAAAAGACATCCCCTCCCCGAAAAAAAGTTATAACTAACTTTTCTTTCCTTCCACAGCTTGTGCCATAAACACAACTTGAGACAATACAAGCCATTTGTATCATGTTTCTGAGCAGAGGAAGAAAGAAAGAGTGTGATAGAATGGGCATTGCTGATGGATTGTCAGTGTAATGGAGAACTTTTCTGTCTTTGAAAGCTGGGTATTCTTCTTTGCGAGATCAACAAAATGAAGATTATTTTTTTAAGCTGGCAATGAGAGGATTAGGTTACCTCCTGCGTTTACTTGTTTTATTGTTTGGGTAGATTTCACTTTTTTTTAAGAGGAAGTGTGTTAAGAAAGAGTTATCTGTAAGAGTTTTTTTTAAGGTACTCAAGGTAGGAATGAAAAAAGCTCACCTTCTTGCCATCTTGGCTTCAAGGAATCAAACAATGGAATAAAAATTCTGCCATAATGCTGAGCTTGTGTTAAAGTAGTATATTTTTCTATGCTATAAGTACAAGTACAGCTGCAACTTGTCAAGAGCTGTAGACATGTTAAGATGCTGAAAATTATATTCAATTATAAATGCATAACAGTAGAAGTATTTAATTATTTTGGCAGGCAAATTTTCCTGAACGTGTAGCTTCATGCACCAATAATGTATTGTAATTAATTCCAATTATCTTTTGTACCTTTAATCCACACGTTAGACCACAGATCTGTGTAAATGTTTTGGAGAAGTCACTTAGTAGATATTTGTTATGGAAAGTGAGTGACACACGTATATTACCTTGTATTTAGGGCATTTTCTGAAAGAAAAGAATAATGAAGTTAGCGAAAATGCAGCTACAGTGACAAATGCTGGCACTGAACAACTGTTCTTACTGTAGAGTCAGCAGTGAAACAATTCAACAAGTCCAGGATTATGAGGAAGAATTCAGACAGGTTAAGTTAGACCAAATTCTGAAACCACCAAACTGCCAGTTGCAACTTGCCTCTAGCATGCCATACTGCATGTTGCTGTTCTCCGTTATTCCGGGAGGAGTAGTGATCCATGCCAGGACAGCATTGTCTTGTCCTGGACTTTTTATTTTCCATACCTGAGTGGCCTAGAAAAACCGAATTCCTGTTATCTTGGTTCATACACTTGCACCAAAAGACAAAAGAGTAAGAACCAAAAGCCCTTGAAAAACTGGTGCTGAGGAAAAAAAGCACAAAGTGAAATACAATAAAAATGTATCTTGAAGCAAAACAGATACCTCTGCTGTACCACTTAGCCAACTGTGCCTTCATATGCAATTTTCTTGTAGATATGAAAATAGTTTGCTCTCACAACTGCTTCACAGTATAAATACTGTCCCCCAGCAATATTGAAAAGGACTACAAACCAGCAATAGAAAATTAAACCAAGCCCCAAAACACTAAAGCAACAGCCATCAGCATACCTTTTCCAAACTTTAACTAAAACTGAATAAAATGCCTGTAGCGATTCAGTGGTGTTCTCTGTAATGACAGATTTACTGAGTAGGCTTGTGTGTGTAAAGCATTCATTCTAAATCTTGGTCCACCTACAAGAAAAGTTTCCTGGTGGTTCTAAGAAATTCTGCAAGAAATATCTGGATGAGGTCTCATGGATCTCTGTTCAAAGGTTCTCTTGAAAAACTAATTAGATTTTCTGGATTCTTCAACGGAAACCAAACTGAAGTGCCTGTGAATTAATTCCAACTTGCTCAGTAGAGAAAAACCCAGGCGATCCTTAAATGTATAGAGGGAAAACAGAACAGCCTGGCAGTTTTTAAAATTATACGTACCTACTTGCATACATACATGCATGAATGAAGCCCTGGAAACACTAGAAGACCTATTAATAGAGCTAACTAAGAGCGAATTCTGGCCTATTCCTTGCCAGGTCACTCCACTTCAAAGCTTGCAAATGACATCCATTTTGGTACAAACTTTAAGAAAATCACAACTGCAGATATTTCAGAACATTTTATGTGTCTTTAAATTGCTTCTTTCTGCAAGTTGCCGAAGGGCTGCAGTAGAACTCATTGAGGGGTAATATACAATTCAGCATGAGTCATGGAGACATAGCAAAGGAATAAACATTTCACGGATGAATGATGACAATGTTTATTTTGTTCTCATTCATAATACTCATACGCACTTTTGTTTTATGTAAGATGAAATTAAAATGGCATCTACATATGAATACTGACAATATTTAGCATATATATATGAGTTTAAGGTAATTAAAATCTTATGGGTAAAACTGTTTGGAATTATGATTTCACATGTCCTAGTCAGGCTAAGGCACTCTTAAATCAGAAACAAATGTCTTGGTACATAAGCAACTCTGTCTCAGAAGAACTGCATCAAATGTGTGTTACACATACCACAAGCAAACCATTTGTATGAGCTTATATACTGGTACAGTCTCCGAGAAATAGAGTAGGGTGAGGAGTAGATAAGTCATTTTTGTAACAGACAAAGAAGTTAAAAGTCTAAAGGGTTGTGCTGAGACAGCTAAAATGATCAGGAAAAGATCCTAATCATGTCCCTGTTTAGCCTCTGTACAGTGATCAAGTTTATTTCATTCCTTGCAAATGAACATGCTCATACAAGTTTTTAAAGATGAAATTACAGCATTTTTTCCCTGAAGATACTGATTTCATATCTTCAGCTGCTTGTTTTTGTTTTTCTCAATATTTTCAATATAATTGTTTTAAGTATTTTGTATTTTATGTTTATATGGGGTTCAGTGAATATCATTCTTGGCCTCTTTCTGGCATGGCAGCCATACAAAAAAGCTTATGAAAATCCTAACATTTCTTAATTCTTTTTTGGTGATAGAAGGTGTCCTAAAGCCATCTTGTCCAAGAAGTTGAGGTTTGGATGTTGGAAACAAAATTAAGGAAACTGGAGTTGAAATATGACTGATATATGCAATTCTTCCTCACTCGTCAGTGTAGCATAGAGCAATGGTGCCTGGGGCAAATACCTGAAGAAGTCTCCAGTTAATGTACTTATCCTTGTGGGCTATTAGCAGAGCTGTAGTAGAGCTGTAGCACAGGAATCCTAAGGTGATTCTGTGGTCTTTGAGGAATCAGGATGAGTTAAAGACACTTGCTAATGTACATCACTTGTGCTGGTGGTTGTTTAAGTGACCTATGCAGTGATCATTGCTCATTGAGCAGTGACTGAAAAATTGTGTATTGTAATGCTCTAATCGATGAATAGCTAAATGAATAGACACCAATGTCAGGAATCATCTCACTAGATGTACACAAATACATCCCCTCCAGTCTTCCATACCCCCCTTATAATCATTGGAGAGAAACTGGGGCATCTGAGGAATCGTTCACCTTGTCCTGAGGTCAAGGGACTTTTACTGCAAAATTGACTGTTTCATTTGGTTACAAAGGAACAAATCAACCATCAGTGTCTATGCTGCAGCCAGCTAAATTCAGCTGTGAAGGATCCCATGAGTGGTGTTTGCCTTTTGGGTAGCTGTCACCGAGCCTCCTTCATCATCCATTTTCAGGTATAAAAGCTCTATTTTGAGCTCATATATTTTTTTAGCAGAAGGGTGCACAAAAGGAGCTGCTTAGTTTTACAATGGAGGAACGTGGTACTCAAAGCTCTGTCAGGGTCAGGGTTTTTTTATGACAGGAAGGTGGTGGAAACAAATCACTTCTTGAAATGTGCTTGTGTGGAAACTAAAAACAAATTTCAAATTAAATACAACACAGTATTTATGTTAATGTTAAGTTAAATATGTTAACATATGCAAGCATAATATGCATTGTAGATATATATTTAATTTTTTTGCATATCAATTCAAACTGGCAGAAGGACTGTTTATACTCCCATATACAGAATTATCTTCATTAAAAAATGATAAAAACAATAAAAGTTTGAAAATCATGAACAAATACCGAGCCAAAAAATGCAATGAATTTTAAAATGTTTTCCATTTTGTACTTTAATATCTGTATTTCAGCCTTTTTTGTCCTTCCAGCACACACAGGTTATCTTTTCAAGCTTTTCTATAGCAGCAAAAGCTGGAAAAATTATACAGGATTTTGAGCAAGACTTACATTTTCAAAAATTTGTAGTCCCTTATATGCAAAACTGGGATAAAAAATGTTATTTGTTTATCATTGGTGTAGTTATAATATATGCTACTTATGCCTGGGACTGTCTTTCTATGACATACATATCAACAGCCTAATTAAAGAGAGCTTGGATTTCAGCTGTGATTGTGAGGAATGTTTATAATGCAAATAAAATATTAGAGTATTTTGAAAATTTGAAATATAATCTAAGTTCCTGAAAAATATGTGAGGAAAATATTTACTGGATTACTCAATTAATTACATGTGTGTGCACGAATCACAGCTCTTGAACAAAAATAATATTCAAATATTTTTTCTGACATTTCTTACAAAAAACGTCTTTATTATATCAAAGCATTTCATAACTGAAAAGCTTTATGTGATTTATCTCCATCTAAGAAGAGAATGAAAGGGAGACCAAAGACTACATTCGCTAATATATGCTGTCTCCTTCACATCATTTCCTGCAGTAGTAAGCAGTTAGAGTGTTGTGATGAATCTGGGCCTCGAATCCTTTTCTGTGTAAAATTTCAAATGATGTCTCCTATGTAATAAAAAAAATTTAATGTCCACTTCAATATTTTAATATCATGAATGACCACACTTAGAAAACATTGTGAAACCATATTTAACATTGTGATTATTCTGGATTTGACAGAGAAGGGACTTGCTTTTTAAAGGACTGACAGATCAGGAACTGACAGAAAAGAGAAATAAAATGCTTAGAACATTTCTTCAGGAAATGGCAGCATGTCAATATAAATGGAGTAATTTGAGATTTGAATTTGTGCATTGCTAATTTTTCTACAGGTGGGAACCACTTTTGATTCAATAAAAAGGTTTTTCTTTGTTTTGTTTTATAAAAAAAAAGGGATGGCTTTAAAATACCTTAACTTCAGTTTTCATTATAAAGTGAGTGATGATGTATGCCAAAATGAAATCATATCTATACTAGCCATCCAGTATGGCTGAAATGCTGGCTTTCTGAGCAGGAGAGATATATCATATATATAAAAATCTATAGGTATGGACAATTTTTTTTTTTAGTTAGTTCAAGTTAAGAGGAAAGTCACATGCACTTGGCATCATATGTAGGTTGTCAAGGGATATATCCTCTTCTGAATACTTAATGATTAATCAGAGAAATGAACTGGAGAAGCAAGGTAGCTGTGCCAGAATTAGTGCTTTTACAAGTAATCAAATATCAGGTACAAAAAACCCTATAGGGTCAGACTGTTTATTATAAAATAAGCAAGTATAGCCTTATAAAAGGATCTATCCCGTCATCTGCAACATAGTAATCTCCGTAGTTATTGTGGTACTAAATGTGGAAAAAAGGCACATGTAACAGATAGGAAGTAGATAAATTATGCATGCCTAAGCTTCTCTTTGCCAAAAGGATGGTTACTTCACACAGTGCTTGCCAGGGAATGCTTATTTTTCCCATGACTTCTCAAGATGAGAAGCTATTAAAAGAAAATAATACAGATGGATTTGAATTTTCAAAGGGGCCCGATTTTCACAGAATAATTGCTCATCGCTTTTTAATAATCACAATCCTTTAAAATAAACTGCTAAAAATACTAGGATTGCAGAAGCCTGGTCACTTTTAGAAAATGAGGCTGTCACAAGAATCATTCAAAAAACCCAGCAACATACTACCTTAATCTGAAAGATATTTCATGATTGAAAAAGAGGTTAAGGAGTCTTTAAAAATTCAGTTGTACTTGAATATATTTTCAGAGACCACCATGTACACCATTTGCATGGTTCACTGAACACAGCAGCCTTTCTTTGTCTTGGGTAGGTTGTAGGCTTGAGTAAAGCGAAAGATAACAGGATAAAATGATGTTTCTATTCAATAACTAATTGAGTTAATCAGTGTATGAAAATTATTGGCACCACATAAGTTAGCATGCAGAAATGACAGCATGCAGAGAAGCAGAACAGAGTTAGCAGAGACTGAATATCAAATTTTAAAGAAACAGTGAATGATCAGGGAGGCATGCAATCCATGCTATGGTCAGAAGGAGAGCCATAATTAGAAGGACTGTAATTAAAACATCAGGGTCTTCAGGTCGCAGAAATACTCACTTCCTACATTTTGCAGTTCGTAAGAATCAAGCTTAATGTTAACCCTATGTCTGCAGTACTTAGTATGAATAGATGTTGCAATGACCAAGCCTTGCAGCTGCATTTGAATTCAGTCCCAGAGAAAGACAACTTAAGAGCCATATAGACCAAAGGGCCATCTATTTCAGTACCCTCCCTCCAATAGTAGCCAAAAGTGGGTAACAAGTGAAGGGTGAAAGGACCCAGGAAATGTTTACTTCCCCAGAAGTAAGAGTCACAGAATCACAGAATCACAGAATCACAGAATGGAAGGGGGCTCCAGAGACCATTTAGTCCAACCCCCCTGCTAAAGCAGGTTCACCTAAAGCAGATTGCACAGGATATTGTCCAGGCAGGCTTTGAATATCTCCAGAGAAGGAGACTCCACAACCCCCCTGGGAAGCCTGTTCCAGTGCCCTGGCACCCTCAAAGTAAAGAAGTTCTTCCGCATATTCAACTGAAACCTCTTATGTTTCAGTTTGTACCCATTGCTCCTTGTCCTGTCGCTGGGCACCACTGAGAAGAGTCTGGCTCTGTCCTCATGACATCCACCCTTGAGATATTTGTACGTGTTGATGACATCCCCTCTCAGTCTTCTCTTCTTCAGGCTGAACAAGCCCAGCTCTCTCAGCCTTTCCTCATAGGGGAGATGCTCCCGTCAGGCCCTAATCATCTTTGTTGCCCTCCTCTGAACTCTCTCTAGGAGTTCCTCATCTCTCTTGAACTGGGGAGCCCAGAACTGGACACAGTACTCCAGGTGGGGTCTCACCAGGCCAGAGGAGAGGGGGAGGATAACTTCCCTTGACCTGCTATCCACACTCCTGCTGGCTCATGGTCAGCTTGTCGTCCACCAGGGATCCCAGATCCATCTCGGCAGAGCTGCTTTCCAGCAGGTCAGCCCCCAGCCTGTACTGGTGCATGGGGTTCAACCTCCCCAGGTGCAGCACTCGGCACTTGCCCTTGTTGAATTTCATCAGGTTCCTCTCTGCCCAACTCTCCAGCCTGTCCAGGTCCTGCTGAATGGCAGCACAGCCTTCTGGCGTATCAGCCACTCCTCCCAGTTTTGTGTCATCAGCGA
>BOSO01031015.1:0-10898 GCA_018403395.1 Gorsachius goisagi | reverse complement strand
GGGGGGGGGGGGGGGGGGGGGGGGGGGGGGGGGATTTATGACCGGGCCGCACTCTGAAACCCAAAACCCACCCGAAGCGGCCTAATCACTCCCAGACGCGGCGGCCCCTGCGCTTTTATGGGGCATTTTAGAGCAGGGGAGCTAATAAATTTTTGGCGACGGTAAAAGCCCCGCTGAGGATGAAGAGGATGGGGAGGGGGGGGGCAGCGGGCACCCACCGGCCAACGAGGCGGGGGGCGTAAAATTGCTGTAGGAGGGGGAGCGCTGCACCCCGGTAGCAGAGAGGGAGCGGTGCTCCCCCCCCCCCTCTTCTCGCCGCCCCCCCGTCGGTGGCTCCTCCTCCTCCCGGTGCCCCAATTTGCCGCCCCGGCCCCGGGTCTTTAAGGCTGCGGCACCGGGGCCGCGGTGGGGCGGCGGGGGGGGGGGGAACGGCGGCGGGAGCGGAGCTGCCCCAGCCCCGGCGAGCGGCTCCCGGCGCCGGGAGGGCCCGAGCGCTCCCCGCCGCCGCCGCCGGGCCCCCGCCGAGGGGGCGGGCTGGGCCCCCGCCGGGTTTAAGTGCGGCCGCGGCTCGGATGCGGCGGCGAGAAGCGGGGGGGGGGCAAAACCCCGGCGGGATGAGGCGGCCCCGGTGCTGAGGCGGCCCCGGTGCGGGAGCGGGGACGCGCCATGACCTCGGCGCGGGAGGCGGCCGGTTCCCCCCCGCTGCACCCCCCGGGCGGCGGCCGCCGGCGGAGCGCCCTGGACCAGCTCCCGCCGCCCGCCAACTCCAACAAACCGCTGACCCCCTTCGGCATCGAGGACATCCTGGGGCGGCCCCGCGGAGGGAGCCCCCCCGGGCCCGGGCCCGCCGCGCCCCCCGCCCGGCTCCCCGAGAAGGCGGCGGGGCCCCGCGGCGGCGGCTGCGCCCCGTCCTCGCCGCTCTGCGCGCTGGAGGAGCTCGCCAGCAAAACCTTCCAGGGGCTGGAGCTGGGCGTGCTGCAGGCGGCCGAAGGTACCGGGGCGCCGGGGGGCTCCGCCGGGAGCGGGGCGGGGCGGGGGGGACACGACGAAAACCGGGCAGGTGCCGGCGCTGGCGGGCGGGGGGCTCCGGGGCTGCGCCGCCGCCGGGGCCGTGGCGGGGCCGGGGTCCCTCCTCGCCCCCAGCCCGGCGCGGCCCCGGTAAGTTCCTTCGCGTCCCGAAGGGGCGAGCGCGGCTGAGGGACACGGCGGCCGCGGGCCGGGAAGGGACCGGAGCTCGCCCGGGGCCGCGGGGCCGCGGCGGCCCGGCCGGGGAAAGCCCCGGAGCCGCACCGGCGGCCGCGGGCCGCAGGGAGGGAGAGGCTCGGGGCCGGGCACCGGGAGCCCGAGCGAGCCTCGGCCGAGCCCGCTCCGCGGCGGCGGGGAGGTGCAGCCGGGACCGAGAGACCGGTGCGGGCAGCGCGGAGCTCCGGGAGAACCGGCCGGGCGCAGCTTTACCGGGAGACGCGGGGAGCGATCCGGCCTCGGGAGCCGCGGTACCGGGCGGCGGATCAGGCCCGCGGCGGCGGCTGGGCTGCACCGGGCGGCCCCGCAGCGCCGTGGCCGTGACCGTGACCGAGCGCAGGGGCAGCGCGGAGGATCGGGCCCGCCGGCAGCCAAAGCCCCGTTACCGACCCGAGCCCCGGCGGGCTCCTTCGGCGGGGCCGGCGGCTCCGGCAGAGCGCGGCCACCGGCGGGGCCGGGGAACCGCTCCCCGCTCACGGCCGTTGCCGGCGGCCCCGGCGGGAAGGAACCGGCCCCGCCGCTCCCCGGGCCGGGGGAACCGGCGGTGAGAGCGGGCGGGCGGACGGACCGAGCGGCAGCCGGGACCCCGCAGCCCGCCCGAGGCGAAAATGCTTCATCGGACGGACAGACGGACAGGGGCGGGCGGAGCGCGGCGACCGCGATTAACGAAAAATCCCTTCCACGGACGGATGGACGGACAGAGAGTGTGGGGCTCCCGCCGTTAACGAAAACCCGTTATCTGGACGGACAGACCGACACGGACAGGCAGAGTGGGGCTCCCGAGATCAGCGGAAAAAAACCCCAAACCTTACCGGGACGGACACACGGACAGGGAGGTGCCGAGCGCCGTTCCCGTAATTAACGAAAAAACCCCAAAGCGTTACCCGGCGGACAGACGGACACGGACGGGCAGAGCGCGGCTCCTGCCGTTAACGAAAAAACCCTTTGCCCCGCCGGACAGACGGACACGGGCAGAACCGGGCTCCTGCAATCAACGAAAAAAGAAAAAAAAAACCAAACCCTTCCCCGGCGCTGCAGTAATTAACGACACACCCCCCCCCCCCCCTTTACCGGACAGACAGAGGGACACGAACGGACAGAGCGGGCTCCCGTGATTAACGAAAAGAAAAAACCCTTACCCGAACAGACAGACGGACACGGCCGGGCGGAGCGCCGCTCCTTCCCGTAATTAACGAAAAGAAACCGTTGCGCGTCCAGACAGACGGACAGACAGGGGACAGAGAGGGGCTCCCGGAATTAAGGTAAAAACCCGTTACCCGGCCGGACAGACGGACAGGGCCGGGGGACCGCGGGTCCGGCGATAAATGAAAAAAAATCCCCTTAGCCGGCCGGACAGGCGGACAGAAACGGGACAGAGTGGGGCTCCCAGAGTGGAGGGAAAACCCCGTTATCCGGCCGGACAGACGGACACCGGGCGGAGCGGGGTTCTCGTAATTAACAAAACCCCAGCCCCTCGCCGGCCGGGCGGGCGACGTGAGCCGGGACCCGCGGGCGGGCGGACGGAAAGCCGAGAGATCGGGGCTCCCGCAATTCAGGTAAAACCCCGTTACCCGGACGGACAGAGGGACAGACGGACTCGGCCGGGCAAAGCGGGGCTCCCGGGACAAACGAAAAACAAAACAAAACAAAAGACAAACAAACAAAAAACCCTCTCTGCCCGACGGACAGACGGACAGAAACGGGAGCGCTCGGGGTTCCGTTCCGGAGGCAAAGCCCCGTTACCCGGACGGACCCACGGACACGGCCGGGACAGCCCGGCGCTCCGGTAACGACCGAGGCCGCTGCGCGGCCGCAGCCTTCGACGGGCCGGGGGTCCCCGGGGCCGTTACCGGGGCGGCGGGCGGGCGCCATCCGCCTCCCGCGGGGGTTTCTCTTCGTCGGAGCGCGGCCGGATCGGGGCCTCGGGGCTGCGGCGCGGCCGTGCCGAGAGCGGCGGCGGGGACCGGGCCCCGGGGGACCCGCAGGGACCCGGGACCGGCGGCCCCGGGGCTCCTGAAAATCGTGGAAGCGAAAGAAAGCGCAGGCGGGGCCCGGGGCGAGCGGCCGCGCTTCGTGCAGCCGGTCCGGCCCCGCCGCCCGGGGAGCCGCGGCTCCGCCACCGGCGGGCGGCCCTGGAGCGGCGCGGGCCCCGCGGCTGCGGACCGGGCTCCCGGGCCGAGCCGGCGGCGTGGAGGGGCCGGACCGGGGCCCCGGGACCGCGCGGCCGGCGGGCACGGGTGGGCTCGGCCCCGCGGGCACGGGTGGGCTCGGCCCCGCGCTGCGGCCGGCGGCGGCTCCGGCGGGAGCGGGGCCGCTGCGAACGGCGCGGGGCCGGGCGGGAGCGGCGGGGGGGGGCCGGGCCGGGAGGCTCTCGGCTCCCTGCACCGGGGAACCGGCGGCAGCACCGGGCAATGCCGGGGGTCGGGCTCGGCGCGGCTCGGTCTGGTTCGGGCGCCTGAGCTGGGACCGGCTCGGCTCGGCCCGGCTCTGTTCAGCTCGGCTCAGCTCAGCTCTACCCGGCTCGGCTCGGCTCGGCTCGGCCCGGCCCGGCTGGGCTCGGTTCAACCGGATTCTGCGTTTTATGGCGGGGGTCGGTGAGGCCGGGGAGGGACCGGTTGGGCTCAGCGCGGCCGGGCTCAGCTAAGCTCGGCCCAGCGCGGGCGGGCGGCGCGGGTGCGGGTACCGATGCCGGTGCCGGTGCCGGTGCCGGTGCCCGGTGCCGGCGCGCTGAGCCCCGCTCTCCCCGCAGGTCGGGAGCCGCTGGGCGCCCTGGGGCAGCGCCCGGCCTGCAAGAAGCGGCGCAAGTCGCGGACGGCGTTCACGGCGCAGCAGATCCAGGAGCTGGAGCAGCGGTTCCTGCGGCAGCGCTACCTCTCCCCGGCCGACCGGGACCAGCTGGCGGCGCGGCTGGCGCTCAGCACCGCCCAGGTCATCACCTGGTTCCAGAACCGCCGCGCCAAGCTCAAGCGGGACCTGGAGGAGCTCCGGGCCGACGTGGCCTCGCTGCAGGCGCTGCCCCCCGCCGCCCTCCAGCAGCTGGCGGCGCTGCCCGACCCCCCGCGCCCCCCCGGCCCCGGCCCCGGCCCCGCGCCGCCGCCCGCCGCCCCCGAGCTCTCGGAGGAGGAGATCGACGTGGGGGACTGAGGCGGCGGCGGGGGCCGGGGGGTCACGGGCCGGCACCGAGACTGACCGAGCCCCCGGGCTGGACGGGGCGGCCGCGCTGCCCCCGCCCCGGGGGGACCTGGTGCAATTTCCCCGGTTCATTTCTTTGTCCGTCTTTCCCTTTTGTTTTTTTTTTTTTTTTAATTTTATTTTCTATCGTGTCCGTCCCGCCGGCCCGGTCACGGCCCCGCCGCCCCTTGGAGCCGGGGGCACGGGGGGAGCTCGGCCCGGCCCGCCCGGGTGTAAATATTTGGAATAAAGGCGACACCTTACTAAGGAGCGCGGAGGGGCTTGGCCGGCGGGACGGACCGGCGGACGGACGGACGGGCGGGCGGGCGGTCACCCCCGCACCCACGGGGGATGCTTACCGGGGCCGGGGGGTCTCGGCGGAGCCCGGGGCACCAGAGACCCCCGGCCCCCCTCGCGGCCCCCCGCCCCCGAGAGCCGGGAGGGGCCCCTCGGAGGGTCCGGCGCGGCCGGGGGGGGGGTCACCCGGTACCAGACCGGGCGGGGACACACACACACCGGACCCACGGGGTGGGAGCGGGCGGAGGGGGCTCCGTGTGCTGGGGGGGAGCCATGAGTCCGTGCGTCCGTGGCCCCAGCCCCACACACCGGCCGCGGGGCCCGCGGGGGAGGCCGGGGGAGGGGGGTCTGTGTGTCACACGTGTGGGGGGGGGCACCGTGTCCCTTGTCCCCCCGCCCGTGACGGGTCCCCTCCGGCGGCGCCTCCCCCGCCGCTGCCCCACGCGTGACCCGAGCGGGGCCGGGGCAGCGCCGGGCGCCCGGTACCTCCCCCCCGTCCGCACCTGCCCGACCGCTGGACTTCACACGGCCCCTCCATGACGTCATGCCCTAGTGACGTCACTGCGCGAACCGGTGATGTCGCTCTCTGATGAGCGGGAGGGGCTTCGGCCTCGCCCCGGGAGGGCGGGGGGGGGCGGGGCAGGAGCCCCCCCGTGGGGGGAGGGGTGCAGGAGGGGTCCACCCGGCCCCCCCAGCACCCCCCCCGCCGTTTGCTCCGGGTTTAACCGCTTTGTCCCGCCCCTCCCGCCGCGCAGCCGCCGCCCGGCCGTGGGGGGGAATTTCGCGGGGAAGCGCCCGGCGTTTGACCGGTAGCGGCGGCCCGGGCTGACACGCGTGGGGCGAGCGCCGCTGCGGCGCCCGGAGCCCCCCGCTCCCAAGGCGACTTCCCGGCTGCGAGCCCCCCCAGGGGAGGGTCGAGCCCAGCCCCGGACGGCGGCTCCCACCGACCCGGCCCCACCGCGGGAGCACAGCGAAGCTGTGTCACCCCACAGCAGCCCTGTCACCCCACAGCCTGGTCCCCACACGAGGCAGCACCGGGCGATGGCCCCAGTCCCCGTGGCAGAGCCAAGCGTGGGGCCACCGGCCTGGCTGGTGTGGCAGCACCCAGGAGCCCCCCCCGGCCCCAGCAGCACGCACACGCGTGAGCACGGTACGGGTGTGAGCACCATGCGTGTGTGTGAGCACCATGCGTGCGTGCCAGTGCCATACGTGTGTGTGTGTCCCCAGGCGTGTGTGTGGGCACGCCGGGGGCCTCCAGGGCGGCGGGAGGGTGGGGGGACCCCAGGGCCCTGCGCCCCACAGACGGCAGGGGGAGCCGGGGCTGGGCTTTGGGGAGGGGGCTCAGACCCCCAGGGCCATGTCCCATCCCGTCCCTGCAGCGCGGTCCCGGCCCCCCCGGGCACGTCTGTCCCGCCTGGGCGCAGGGGGCTGAGCGACGCCGCGTTCCCCGCGCAGGGCCCTCACCGCGGCCTCTGGGCCGCTGTCCCCAGCCCTGGCCCCACCGCCCCATGCCAGCGCCTCGTGGCGGGCGGAAGCGTTGGCTGGGCCGAGCAGCCTCTGCCGTCGCCCCCGGCCGCCCCACGGGGGCTTTTGCCGCAGGAGACGGTGCAGGCACCGGGCACGCTGCCATCGCCAGCCCCGCCGGTTCCCACCGCTCCGCGTGGCCACACAGCGAGGCCCACCGGCCTGCGGGGACCACCGCCGGCACGGCCAACCCACCCACACCGCCACAGCACGGGGGACAGGCGGCCACGCACACACGGACAGAGGGCATGGGGAGCTGGAGCTGCCGCTGCGGGCACGGCCATGAACGGGCACACGTGTCCCATTGCGGGCACCGGCAGCCGAGCACGTGGCCTGCGCAGGGACCCCTCCCCGGGGCTGCAAGGCACCGCGGGGGGAGCGCCCACCCAGCACCCATGGTGGGAACACCCCCCGGCACCCACCCGGCACCCACCACGGCCGCAGTTCCCCAGGGACCCCCCCGCGAGGGCTTCACCCCAGCTCCGCACCGCAGGCAGGGCTTGGCCATGCCGGGGGGGCCGTGCCCCTCACCGGGCCCCGGGCGCCGCTGCCGGGGGCTCTGTCAGGCCCAGCCCCCCCCCCCCCCCCATCTTCTCCCCCTTCCAATTTGCCGCATGATTAACCCGGCTGCTGTTTCCTGACAACCTCTGCTGTTGGTATTAATTTCTTTTAACGAGTGATTAATTACTCGCTGTCTCCCGCGCTCCCTCTCCCTGTTGCCTATTTGCATATTAATCAAATTCTCCCGGACGGCCCCCCCCCCATCCCCCCCCCCCCGCCAGCGCCGGGGACCCCGGGCACGGCCCCGGGGGTTGCTGCACAGCCGGGGGGCCCCGGGACCCGCTCCGGGGTCGCTCCCCCCCCACCCCGGGCCCAATCCGGACCCCGCAGCCGCGCGCAGGCCGAGGCTGCCCCCTGCTGGCGCCGGTGGGGGCCCGGGACCGAGCCCGATCCGGGCAGGGAGCGGCCGAGGAAGCCGGTGCGGAGCCGCTGCACCGGCAGCAGGGGGCGGCGGGGCCGGGGCGGGAGGGAAGGTCGGACGGACAGCGTGGAAGGGAAGGACAGACAGACGGACGGCAGGAGGGAAGGACGGACAGACAGCCACTGCTGGCACTCAGTTTTATTAAGAACCCCAAAGAGGGTACAAATCCCCGAGGGTGACAGCCACCCCCACGGGGCACAGCCCTGCCCTGCCACGGCCTCCTGCCCCCCAGGACCCACGGCGGGACCCCCGGGGCAGGACCCACACCTCCCCGGGCAGGGGGCAGCCCCACAAGGCACGGGGGGCGGAGGGGGGGGGGGGAGACAGGCTCCCCCCCGAAGGCAGCAGCTCCCACTGCC
This sequence comes from Gorsachius goisagi, assembly GCA_018403395.1. Classification (NCBI taxonomy): domain Eukaryota; kingdom Metazoa; phylum Chordata; class Aves; order Pelecaniformes; family Ardeidae; genus Gorsachius; species Gorsachius goisagi. Next base: position 3,323 of record BOSO01031015.1, on the reverse strand, counting down.
CCCAGGGGGAGAAGGCACCAGTGGTTGAAGGCAGAGCCCGGCTCAGCCCCTGGGAGCCAGGGGGAGCGGGGGCCCCACAGGCAGCCCCCCCCCAGCAGAAGGCAGCCAGGGGTGGGGCCCAGCTCCTGCCCCGGAGGAAGCCCCCCAGGGTCCGGCTCTGCCGCTGTTAAGCTGAGGAGAGGCCCTGGCTACAGGAGCCCCCCGGGGGGAGCCCCCACCTCGCCTGGGGGGACGGGGTGGCGTGGGAGGGGTGCTTGAGCTGCAGCACCAGCCTGCTGCCCTCCATCTCGGCGTCCTGGGGGAGGAGGGGGGCCCTCAGCCACCAGCACCACCCCCCCCAGCTGCCCCCCTCTGTCCTGAGGGGCTGGGGGCCCCCGGGGGGCGGTGCCCACCCCCGGCTCACCTGCATGGCCACGTAGGCAGCTTCCGCCGCCGCCTTCTGGGCGTAGTTGATGAAGGCGCAGTGCCGCTCCGGCAGCATCCGGATGAAGCGGATCTCCCCAAATCTGCAGGGTGGGGTGTTAGGGACCCCCCCCGTCCCCCCCCCCGTGCCTCCCCAGTTGAGGAGCGCTGGGGAGCGGGGCCGGGCAGGGGAGTAAGTGCTGGGGGGCTGGGCCTGGAGCCACGCTCACCGGCTGAAGGCACCGTGCAGCACCTTCCTGCTGATCTTGGGGGTGACGTTCCCCACCCAGAGGGGATAGCAGTCCCTGCCAAACCGCACTGGTGTCACCGGCAGCCAGCTCCACCCCAAACACCAGCCCCAGGGACCCCCCAGCACCACCAGCCCCATGGGAGCTCCAGGATCCATCCGCTCCTGCCCACCGCCCCCAGTAAGCACCAGTCACAGTCCCAGGCGGGCAAGGGGCCGCCCCACCAGCCCCAGCCCTACCTGGCAGGATGGGTGGGTGGCAGTGTCTGTGGGCTACTGGCCACCGCCTGGCCCTGGCCTCTTGCCTGGCCCCGGCAGCTCCCACTGGTCACAAAGCCACTCGTGTTCATGTCCCAGCAGCTCCCACGTCCCCCTGACAAGAGGCAGGGAGGGGCTCAGAGGGTTCCACGGACTGGCATGGCACCCACGGTGAGCCAGCCCCAGCATCCCCCTGTGACCTCCCTCCAGCCCTGAGACCCCGGCCCCCCCACCCTCCCAGCTCTGCCAACAGCTCTGAAGCAGAACCGCTGCCGGCACCGAGCTCCCTTACCGGAGGAAGGCAGCGGCGGCTCCCCAGCCTCCAGCAGGGACGGGGGCAGGGGAACCCCCCCGGGGCTGCTCCGGCCGCAGGGGTTGCTCTGCTGTGGGGGGAGAGGAGGTCAGGCCCCGTGGGGCGGCAGCTGGGCTGGGGCTGGGGGCCCGGGGACTCACCTGCAGCAGGGCCCGGCAGGCCTCCAGCTGGGCGGCCGCATCGGCATCGGCGCCATCCCGGCGCAGCAGCTCCTCAAAGGTGCTGGTGGCCTCGGCGTAGCGCTGGGGCCCAACCAAAAGGGGCTGAGCTCCCAAGGGGAGCCAGCCTCGGCCCCCAGCCCACCCTACCCCACCCAGGGCTCTGCCTCACCCTCCTGGCACCCCGCAACCCCATGGGCACCGCACAGCCCCACTGGTACCCTGCGGCCCCCAGCCCAGCCCCAACACCCTACAACCCCCGACCAAGCCCCCAGCCCCCCCCCAGCCCCACTGGCACCCCACAGCCCCCAGCCCAGCCCTAACCCCCTACAACCCCTGACCAAGCCCACAGCCCCCCCCAGCCCCACTGGCACCCCCCAGCCCCGGCCCCCTGCAGCCCCCTGCCCAGCCCCAATACCTCCAGCACCCCCCCAGCCCTGACCCCCCCCCCCCCGCCCCAGCCCCACTAGGACCCCATGTCCCCCTCCCCAGCCCCACTTGCACCCAGCAGCCCCCCACCCAGCCCCAGTACCCCCAGCCCCCGCTCAGGTACCTTCAGCCCCCGCAGCGCCTTGCCCTTGCGGAAGAGTCCTTTGGGCCACCCTGGCTGGAGCCCCAGGGCCACCTGCGCGTCCCTGAGCGCCTCCTCGTAGCACCACAGCTTCTCGTAGCAGTAGGAGCGGTTCCCGAAGAGCCTGCGGGGAGAGCGGGGTGGCTGCCGCCTGCGAGCCGCAGCCTCGGGGCAATGCTGCCCCCCGTCCCCGTCGCTCACCGGTGCTCCCTGGGGTTCAGCTTCACGGCCTCCGTGAAGGCCTGCACCGCCTCGGCGTAGTGGCCCTTCTGAGCAGCCTCGTTGCCACGGGCTGTGGGGAAAGCATTGCCCGCTGCCAACCCCCCCAGCCCGGCCGGGGAGCGGAGCTGCACCCCCCTGCTCGCAGTGGGGACACAGGCGTCTGCTGGGGATGAGCAGAGGAGAGGGGGACTGCGGAGGAGACAGCGGCTCTGCCGTCACCCAGCGGTGAGGGAAAGGCGCCTTGGGGACAGCCCAGGGCCACAACAGCCCCCAAAGAGCTATGCCCCGGCACAACCCCCCCCGGGGCAGAGCTGCCCACCGAGCTGGGAAGCAGCAGCACGGAGCCCCTGCGCATCCACCCCCCTTGTCTCGCTGCCTGTGGGAGCCCGAGGCACTGACCTGCGAGAATCAGGCTCTGCTCCACCACGCTCACGTCCAGGGGCTCGGGTGCCTGCGGGGCAGGTGGGGAGGGCAGCGAGGGCTTGGGTGCCTGCGGGATGGGCAGGGAGGGCAGCGAGGGCCCGGGTGCCTGCGGGATGGGCAGGGAGGGCAGCGAGGGCCCGGGCAGGTCCCTCCCCAGGGTCCCATGGGCTCCAACTCACCTTCCCTGGCGTCCTCTTGCCCGGCTCCGCATCGTCCGTCCTGGCTGGTTTCTCCTTCTGAGGCGCCGGCAGCCTCACGCCTGCTTTCTGCCGGGCTTTGAAGATGAAGGAGCAGCTCAAGTCCAGCTCATCCTGGGAGAGGCAGGGTGGGAGAGGCGGGCAGAGCCCCAGGCCCGGCCACAGGGCTCACCCCGTGCCAGGCTGGCCCCTGCGCCAGCAGCACTCACCTCCATCTCCTCCGCCCTGGCTGCTGGGCCTTCTCCCTCCTCTCCTGAGGGGGCTGCACTATCCCCCTGGCACGGGGAGGGGCTGGGGCCCAGCCAGCCCTCCCCCTCCTCAGCATTGCCGCTTTGGGGGTGCCCAGCACCCGCAGCGCCGCTCAGGGATGAGGTGCCCTGGAAGGAGAAGGCAGGAGTGAGAAGGCAGCCGGGGCAGCAGAGTTCTGCCTGCCCATCCCTCTCCCCACAGCGCCAGGCAGCTCTCACAGCCCTGGTGTCCCACCTTCAGAGACCGCAGGGACCCCCGGGGGCAGCGCAGGGACCCCCGGGGG
>BOSO01031004.1:4086-21424 GCA_018403395.1 Gorsachius goisagi | reverse complement strand
GGTGTCCCTGCTCCTGCAGGGGGGGTGGGCTGGGTGACCTCTGGGGGTCCCTTCCCACCCAAACCATTCCATCATTTTATGGTTCTATGAAGCAGGTGGGCATCAAGGCGGGGGAGAAGGGCTGGGTACTCACTGTTCGTATTTGTGCAGCGTGGCCTGCAGGAGGCTCAGGGAATAGACCAGCCCGGCAGCAAAGCTCAGCTGCTCTCCGGCAGCGCCCCTCAGCCCCGTGCGCTCCGCACAGTTTTCGTTCAGGTCGAACTTCTCCTGAGCCTGCTTGCTGATCAGCTCGGCCTGTTGGGGCGGAGGGCGAAGCTTCAAAGCCCGCCGACGCTGGCTCCCGTCTGCTCCGTTAGCCACAGCCCAGCCCGATGCCCCCCCAGCGCCCCCCAAAAGCAAGCGTGCCCCCACCGCTGACCTGCCCGCCCGCAGGGACTCCTGCTTCCTCCTCCTCCCTGCCCCCGGGGGGTGTTTTTGAAAGTTCTCAAACAAGTAAACATTCAAAATCCCAAATTCAACTGGGATAGAAAGAAAAGGTGCATTGCCCAGAGTGGTGGCACGGACACCGGCTCCTGGGTGGCCCAACCCCCCGGGGGGTACGAAGGCACCGCTCCGCGCCCCGACAGCCCGGCCCAGGGGACAGCCCCGGCTCAGCGCTTGAAGGGAAGAATTAACGCAAGCTCTCGACCCGGCCTGACCCCCCCTGGCCGGCGGGAGCCGAGGCGCCCACCCCACCTTGCAGATGAGCCGGGGGATGAGCAGCAGCACCAGGACGCAGTCGTGGTCCCCGCCGTGGCGCAGGAAGCTGTCGGGCATGAAGGAGGTGAGGAGGGAGACGTGCCGGTTGGCCTGCTGCACCTCCATCTGGCGCAGCTCCATCTCGATGGCCTGCGGGAGGCACGGCGTCAAGGCAGCCCGCCCCGGCCCCTCCCCAGCCCAGCCCAGCCCAGCCCGTTCAATATTTTAAAAAATCGGAACCGCTTTCCTCCTGCTGGGACAGGGCGAGCGGCTGGCGCCCCGGCTGCCACGGGGAACATTTCGCACTGTGCCCAACCCATGCCCTGCGGCGGTGCCCGGGGACGGGTCCCGAGCTCTGGCCCCACCCCGGGTGCGGGGCGCACCGTGTGTCTGCGCTCACAAGCGTTCCTTCTTTCCCGCCAGCGTTCACAGCGTGACAAAACCAACGCTCACGCTGTCAGCTCTGCGCACGCTCCCTCGCAAGGAAACAGCCCCTTTTTGCACAGCGGCACCGCGCTCCAGTGCGTCTCGGAGGGGACAGGAACACCCTGACGGTGGCCGGTTCCCACGGCCGGCATGGCACGAGCTCCGAGAGCCGTGCCCCAGGGTCACCCCTGCCGCGCCAGGAATCACCGCCCCGAGCCTGGCACCCACACGCTGGTGCCGCGCCTCGGCGCTGCTGCTTCGGGAGCCTTGCGGACGGGAACGAACGCACCCTGTTCGGTGCCCCCCGCCCGGCGAGCCCTACCTTCGCGTGGGCTTTCGTCTCCGCAAATTTAATCTTGAAGTCAAACATCTCGGGAGGAGGCTGCTGCTGCTTCTCGGCAGATGCTTCTTGCTGACTCATGAGTTCTCGGTTCACGTCCTGAGCACGGAAAGAAGCTGGGATGAGACGTACAGATCCGTAATCCCACAGCGCCTGCACCCCCAGCCCCCCAGTGCCCCCCTTCCCCGGGGAGCAGGCGTGGGCAGCGCCGGGTGCTCGCTGGGCAACACGCACGGCGATGGGTGAACGTCGGGGAGGGGAATGCAAGCGCTATCCAAACGCTGCACGGAAGCCAAAGAACCCACACGGGCTCATAACCCACCGCCCTCCGCTACCCGCAAAGCCCAGGAGAACCAAGCCCCGTGCCGGAACAACCCCGCGCTATTCCATCTCTTCCAGGACTCTGTTCCCAAGCCTGGAGCCGGCGCAGCACAAGGCCGAAACAGCCGCGGATCCCGAAGCGTTTACAGCGCTGGTTTAGCAGGGCCTCTGCCAGCGAGCCCGGGCTGGGCACAGGCAGAAGGACAGGCAGGGCTGCCAGCGGTCACGAGGGGCACGGGCCGCCTGGCACTGCTGGATGTCCCCGGGAAAGCTCAGCGAGGAGCCTGCTCTCCGGGCATCAGCCGCCCGCGTTCCGCCGTGCCCATCTCCCACCGGAGCAGGAGGCAGCGCGTCCCTGCCCCCCAGCCCACCGGGACGCTCGTGCGTGCCCGGAGTCCTCGTCACCGAGGTGGGCACCCAGAGGAGCAGCACGGCTCCGCTGCCGCGCGGGGGGCACCCGAGGGCCGCACCTGAAGGTGTGCCGTCAGCTCCCTGTACTTTTTGATGGTCTGCTGGTAGTCGGCCACGGTCTCCTGCGCAGCCTCCACGCGCTTCTCTGCCTCGCGGACCCGCGCCGTCGCCATATCCAGCTGCTCCCGTAACTCCAGCTCCGTCTCCCGGGCGTTTTCCTGCAGCTCGTCATTCATCTCGTTCATGGCTTCCTGGCGGGGAGGAGGCAGCGCGGGAGGGGGTTACGCCACAGCCGGGCAAGCGAGGGCAGGCGGGCATTTTCGGAGCGGGGCAGAGGGGCACCCCGGGGTGTGAGGGGCGTATTCTGCAGAGCAGAGGGTGCACCCTTTGGAAGTGGCACCGAGTGCCTGTAGAGGGGTTCCCCAATTCCCCCCGCTCCCCGTGCCTTGGGCAGCCTCTCCGCGGGCCGTCGGCTGGGCCAGCCCTGCCATCAGCCCGGCCGCACGCCAGGCACGAAGGACGCAGCGCAAGCCCCCCGGTACCAGCCCTTACTCCAGAGGCGCCCGTCTTACCAGGTCCCCAACAGTCTCACGCAGCTCCCGGACCTTCTCCTCCAGGTCTAAGTTTCTCTCCGTCAGCGTCTCCACCATCTCTTCCGCACCCAAAGCAGCGTCCACCTGCAAGCACACGCCACATCACACCCCAGCCCGGAGCTCAAACACGCTGCAGCAAGCAGCTCAAAAATCCTTCTACGCCACCGTGGGATCACTCTGCCGGGCTGCGGGACACGGCTGATAAATCCGCCCCCCACCCTGGGGTGAGGGTTTGCCAGACAGTGCATAAGGTCCCTCCCGACAGCAGAGGATGGACGGCACCTCTCGGGAGAGCAAACCACTCCAGCCAGAAGCGCCAGCAGCCCCCGGAGGAAGGGCACGTGAAGAGGCTTTGGCCCTTCGAGGCGTTACCGGCTCCTCAGCCGCAGCATCAGGGCATGAGGCCAAACAGTTTCAGGTCAGTGTGAGTGGCGCTGACCTTCGGGTTGTGTCCGTGCAGACCCGTGGGAGTGCTTTCCAAGCTCCCCGTCCCTGCTGAGGACCTAGGCTCTATGCTCACAGCATTAACGGAGGAACGGGCACTTCAGCCTCTCTGCGTTAGGAAGCATCACCTCTGCTAACAGCCCACCTACGCACCCCGGGCTAACGCTTCAGCGTCCCCCCAGAATCGCACAGGCTGCTCTGCAGGGAATGCAGATCCTTCCCGGGGGCTTCCTAAGGGCTGCCCCACACCCGCACCCACCCGGGAACGCGCCCCGGAGCGGCGGTGAGGGCGGCAAAGCCGGGCCAGCCCTGGGAAGCAGGACGCAGCACCCACGTCCCGCGCTCCAGGGCCACCCTACGGCCAAGGGGCGCCCAGCACAGTCCCACTGCCGGAACGGGGTTTGCTTTTGCACAGGGACCCCGAGCGCTCGTCCCTGCAGCGCGTCGCCGAGCGTGGCTCCCAAGCGTTCTGCGCCCGGAGGAGACCCAAGCCTGCCTGCCAGCAGTGGCTCCATGCCCCAGACGGCCCCAAACTTGCCCTCCCTGCCTCCCCTTCCGAACCCTGTGCACTCACCTGCTCCTTCAGCTCATCAACCGTTTTCTCCGCCTGCTTCACCTCCTCCTGCAGCTTCTCCCTCTGCTGGCGCAGGGACTCCAGCTCCGTGTTCTTCTTCTCCATCTGCTTTTGAAGCTTCACGTGTTCCTGCTTCTCCGATGCAGACAAGTCCCGCATCCTTGGACAGAGCAACCAGCCCCATCACAAGCCCCGCAGGGACCCCGGCACCAGAGCAAGAGAAGCTGCTCCCCCCACCCCCCAGACCCTGCTCTTGGTGGGCACCAGCAGAGCCCAGACCCCCTGCCCGCGCTGGCCAAGACCCCCCCCCAGCCCTGGCAGCCCCTCCCTGGTGGGGACATGAGCAGCGTCCCCAGGGAACGGCTCATCAACAGCAAGGGATGGGGGGGATCAGTGCCCGTGACAGCGCCTTCCTTTGAAAGAATTGGGGTGACGGGGGGTGGAAAGGGCAGGAGAGGAAAATGTGGAAAAGGAGGCAGCAGGGGCAGGCAGGAGCGAGCGGCGCTAAGTGGGACAGGCTGGGGCACGGGGGGGCAGAACCCAGCAAGCAAGGAAAAACAAGGGACACGCAGAGCCTGGCACGGCGTGGGGCAGAGGCCAGCGGCAGAGAGCAAAGCGCGGGCGAGGAAGGGCGCTGAGCGCCACGCGCTGAGCACGGAACTTTGCTACGCGTGCGCCGAAGCCCCTGTGCCAGTGGCTCTCCCCACAGCCCCGCAGAGGCTGCCTGGGGGGGCGAGGGCCGGGGGCTCCCCTCGCTCGGACCCTCCCGATAGCTCCCACCCCAGGCAGGCACCGGAGCCCCCCCCCTCCCTCTCCCGGCTGACAGCAGTAACTGTGTTTAAGCACAGGCTCTGTTCTGCCCCAATGCGGCGCAGCCCGGCACCCTGGGCACACGGAACCACGGTGAGGTGGGACGGCGAGCCCCACCGAGGAGCCCCACCAAGGAACCCCACCGAGGAACCCCACCGAGGAACCCCACCGGGACCCCGAGGCCGAAGCACGTGTGGCTTCCACGAGGAAAAGCCCCGAGGCCCTGGCAGACGGGCTTGCCCAGGGGGGAAAGCAGTGGCCAGGTCCCGGGGCTGCGTGGGCTCAGGGAACCTCGAGCAGGACCTGGGTGGGAGACGCCTGGGGAGCTGCCCCACACGGGCTGCTTGAGCAGACCGCAGCCGTGCTGGAGGAGCGGGGCACTGCAGGCACGGGGAAGTGGCACGCAGCAGCGTCCGGAGGCGGCTCATTTTCTCCTGATCTACACCGGTGTCCAGCAAGAAGAGACTCTCCCTTCTCTGCTGCGTGCTTACAGGAGCTCCAGAGCTCAGGAGCACCCCCAGACCGGCTCGCCCGTGCTACAGCGTGGAGGTATGGGGATCAGCGCACCCACGCAAACCCGTGTTAGACCAAGACCGCGCGGGCTCTCGTCGCGAGGACCTTCATCGGCAGCCTTTGGGGAGCGCACGTGGTCTCCTACCTTACGAGAGCTTCCTTGAGCCTCGCGTTTTGCTCTTCCAGCTGCTTGACCTGGTAGCTGGACGCCGCTCCGTCCGAGCCTGCAGCAGAAAGGCGGCGTTACTCTGCTACGTCGCGCCAAGGGAAATGCATCGGTTCCCTCCTGCAGCTGAGCATGACTGAAGCCTCGTGCTCAGCACCGGCGCTCGCGCAGGGAGAGGTTCCCCCCGAAGCCACCGAGGCCGTTTGGTGCAGGTGAAGGACGGCCGTACCAACCCGAGCAGCCGCCGGGCCGCGGCAGAGCAGCGCGGCGCTGGATGCCCCGAGCGCCCTCAGCTCCTCCCAATTCAGCGGAAGCAAACTCCGACCAAAGACCTTGCGATCCCCCCATCCCCCCGCAGACTACTCCCGCGCTCCCCACGTTCTTCCCGGCCCCTCGACACGTCTTTTGGTCACATCCCTCAGCCCGCCTGCCCGATCATCCCCTGCTTCCACAGGTTTCATTTTTTTTCAGGTGAATCCCAATGCCACCAGTGTTTAACGGCTGGCTCCTTTCCTGCCTGGCGTGATTTTTAAAGAGCTAAAGGGCCCCGGGGGAATCAAACCAAGGGAAATGCACTGGTTTTGGAGCTGTGCTCGGTGCAAGGCTGGGAGGCTGGGTCAGGAAGCGGCAAAAGCAGTTGTGTTACCTCCCACGTAAAGTCTGTCCCAGGCAAACGCCTTTTGGGGTGGGATCCACTGTCCCCAGGGAAAATGGGAAGCCTTAAACTAAGCCTGAGCTCCTCTAAGCCCAGGATGGGAACGCTTGTCCCCAGACTCAGCACCGCAGCAGCTCCAGCGCTGCCTTCTCGGGGAGGCCGGGACCCAAGAGAAGACGAAGCTGAGCTGATGGGCCCATGTGTGATGGAATCACGGCATGGTTTGGGTTGGGAAAGCCCTCTGAGCTCCCCCAGCCCCACCGCCCCCCTACCCCTGCCATCCCACCCCCCCAAACCCTGGCCCTCAGCACCGCCCCTGCCCGGCTGTTAAATCCCCCCAGGAGTGGGGACTTTTTAGGCTGAAACTTCCCATCCTGGGTCTCTGGAGAAAGTGAAGTTAACGGGCCCTGGGAGGGGGTGGCTTTTGGTGTGTTAAAGACTTTTAAGAGTCTCATAAGGCCACAGATTTTTATTTTTAGTGTCTCTTATTTACCTCCCCCCCCCACATATACATATATGTATATATTTTATATATATATATATATATAAAAATTCTCTCCACTTTCACAGCCTCAGTCCAGGCAGAACATCCGCGTTCATTTTCCCAATTCAGACGTTATTCGGAAACCAAAACCCGCTGCGGAGATTGGCTCCGGCGGGTGGGCGCCCTGGCAAACTGCGGGGAGAGGCGGCCTCAGCGTTGCCCTCAAAGGCTTCGTCCAGGAGGCTCCAAGCGCTGCCCGGGCGCCCGTGCCGGCAACGCGCGGTGGGTGCCGGTGCTGGCGTACGCCCGAGCTGTCTAAGAGGGAGCCTCGGTGCTGTGGGTGCGCCCGGGGCCAGCCCGAGCGCCTCGCCCGCCTGGGGTGGAGGATTGGAACGTAAGGGAACTGAAACGGGAGCGTCAGTGTTGGGGAGGCAGGCGCGTGTCCGCGCGCGTGTCCTGTGAGGTACGGAATTAAAGATGCGCCTACGTGTGAAGGGAGGTGATGCCCGAAGGGCCGGGATCGCCCGCGGCCGTGGGGTCAGGGCGTGCAGATTCGTAAGGTTTCCAGTGAGGTCCTGCTCTCAATGGTACCGGCATTTGAACCGGCGTTTAAACCTGAATTTAAACCGGTGCTTAAACCCACATTTAAACCTGCGTTTAAACCCCCATTTAAACCAGCATTTAAACCCCCGTTTAAACCAGCATTTAAACCCACGTTTAAACCAGCATTTAAACCCCAGTGTCGCAGTTCTGGGGGAGCGTTGGCCCGGGGTCAGGATGGGGGCCAAGCCAGGACTCGGGGTTTGAGCCTGGCAGCACCGCAGGGCTCAGCCGTGCCCGCCTGGCTGACGTGCCGGGCACTGTGCCGGGGGCTGGTGCTCGCTAGCGGGGGGGGTTTTTTAGGGCAGGGGCTTTTTTGGGGCAGGGGTTCGGCAAGGCAGGCCCCGCTGGGGGGGTTTCACCGGTGTCCTTGACTCCTCGGAAATAAATCCCCCGCTTGGCGGGAGGCGCGTGGCTGGGGCTGAGCCGGGCGGCTGCGAGGGTGGGAGCCGGGCTGGGTGGTGAACGGCAGCACCGCAAGATGGAAGCGGCTCCGCGCAGACATCTGTCCGTCTGTCTGGGCTTAGCTCCGTCCATCTGTCTGGGCTCAGGGGATTTGCTCGCGAGGTCCCGGCCGCCCCTCGGGCCGGCGTGGCCGCGGCGGGGCGTAGGCACGGGGTGGGCTGCGGGCTGGGGAGATTTGTGGGGCGCCCGTGTGGATGCGAGCGAGGGACGGCGCTGGCTGGAGCCGCCGGCGAGGCGGCCGAGCCGGGGGGGTGTTGCTAAGCTACTGGGGACCCCTCGCCCGAGAGGAGCATCGCCCGCCACCGCCTCGGTGCAGCATCCCCGGCGCGGGGAGGAGAGACCCACCGGCGGTGATGTAATGAGCCGCCGGGGCGGTGGTTGGAGACACCGGCGGGGAGAGGACGCGCGGCCGCGGCTCCGGAGGCTGCCATGGGCCCCCGCGGCCCCCGCGCACCGCAGCCCCGCTGAGCAGCCGCGTCCGTAGCAGCCGGCGCTTCGGGAGAGGCGTTTGCTGGACGAGCGGGGCGGATGGCGAGCGGATAGAGGGAAGCTGCAGCCATTTGCAAGCGCTGCCGGGCAGCCGGGGCTCCCGAGACAGCCGCCGAGAGCCGCATTGTTGTGACCGAGGGTGCTAACGTCTCTCTCTGCCTCCCTGTCCCCTTTCTCTCTCCCTCCGCCCGTCTTTCCGCAATGATGAGGCAGGCCCCGGCGACACGGAAGGTACAAACCGCTGCTCTGCCCGTGCTGTCATTGCTAACGCTGCTTCTGCGCCTGCCTTGGTTTGCTCTTGTGTTGGGGTTTTTTTTTTCCCTTTTTTTTGGAATGTTAATGCCGCTGAGCTTTAATCGCGAGTTTGACGCGGTTTCAGGAACCTGCGGGCAGGCGGGGGGGGCGAGGGTGAGGAGGGGGGGGGGGCGAATGAGAAAGCAGTGTCATTTAATGTCCAGCTTCTCCTTTCAAGTTTCCGTTCCAGCCGTGTCTCCGTCCCCGTGTTGCATGCAGCATCCCTGCGGCTCGGCTGGGCTCCCGTGGCTTCCCTGCCGCCGGGGCTGCTGCTGCTGCTCGGCCCCTGGAAGTTGCATGGTGGTGGTCCCGATCTCCCCGCCCGGGCGACGCCGGCCCTGCCGCGGGTCCCGCCTGCCTTTAGCAGCCCCGAGTGTTTCTCGTCCCCGGGTCCCCTGCCACGCCGGCGTTTCTGCGGGTGCGGCGCGGGCTCTGCTTTGTGCGCTGCCGGTGCCCTACGTGCTTATTTTTGGTGTCACCGGGATATCGCTGCTCCGCTTAAAGGGAAACCCTGGGAATTTTTGCCTGATCTCAAAGCGGCAGCGAAAATAAAAAAATAACCGGAGGCACGGCCGCGCCACTTGGCTGGCCGTGCTGTGTCGGCGAGGAGGCTTTGCCGTTCGGCGAGCGGCGCGGAAACGCTCTGGATGTCTGGATGCGGCTCCCTGAGCTCGGCGAGCACCGCGCAGAGCCTGGTCACCCGGAGCTCCTGCTCAATCCATTTCCAGATGGGAAGTTCTATCCGCGCCGGTGTCCCTCTGCCTCCAGCGGAAGGGTGGAGCGGCGGGGCCAGCGCAGAGCTGGGCGCCCCGGCTGGCAGGGAGCTGCGCAAACCCGGCAGCCGCTTGGTTTAACCCCGCTGCCCCTGCCGCTCCCGGCGCATCCCGGCTCCGTACGGGGTCACGCCTGCCGGAGAGCGCCTGTGCGAGGTGTTCCTGGTGGCTTAAAATGGAAAATTCCTCGTAGCGTACGGGCAGCGACAACGCCGGTGGCGTCAGCCCAGGTGAAACACCCCCGAGGGGAGCCTGGCCCTCTGCCGGGGGCGCTGGGGCAGCGATGACACCAGCGGGTCTCATCTGGAGCAGCCTGGGTTCCTCCGAGGGGCTGAGTTCCCCGGCGGCGAGCGGGACGGCATCCTGCCGGCTCGGGCGGCGCTGACCCGCGGCCGTGGCTCGGGTAATGCCTGCGCATCCCTGCGCGTCGACTCCGGCAGCCGCCAACCCCGCACGGAGGGGCGCGCGCCGGCCCCCTCCGCCCGCTGCTGGAAAACCTCGCGGAAACGACGCGGGAAACCTCCGCAGCAGCGATGGCAGCCTGAGAAGTTCTGCTCTCCTGCATCAGAAGCCCTCAGACTTTGCCCGGCAGAGGCGTTGGGCACTGCGGGACCCGTCCGGCCCGGCGCAAGGTGACGTTGATACCAACCCGGGCTCAGGGCAGCGCAGGCGTTCGGTGCTCCCGGCTGGCTCCGCGTGGAGGCTCCTGGGCTGGGAGCGGGACCACGCTGGGAGGGACCGGCGGGGATCTGCAGCCCCGCGCTTGAGACGGGCGATCCCGGCCCCGCCGCAGGCAGCCCTGGGTGGCCAGGAGGAGTTTCGCCAGATTTCTTGTTGCTAGAAGTGGAGTTTGTGCCTGAGCGAGTCCGTCCCGAGCCCCAGACGCCGCCTCCTCGCTGCGGAGCGCAGGACCTGCCGGGGGAGCAGAGGTTGTGTAACGCCATCAAATATTTACGCAGCAACGTTACGCAGCAGAGCCCAGAGCTGCCGAGCCAAACGTTCGCAGCCGCGGCTGGGTGGAGCAGAGCATCCCGGAATCCAGGAGGGCCCAAAGGTTTTGTGTTAAGCTGCTGCGTGCCCTGGATGGATGGAGGACGGCAGGGAGCCTGGTCGCCCTCCAGCCCTGCCAGAGAGCAGCAGAGCTTTTCTCTGCCCCCCTCGCCGAGGAGCCGCTCGCCTGGGGATCTCAGAGCTGTCGCTTCGGCTTTTTGTGGCCTTCACGTGGCGTGACGCGGAGATGGACCCAAATGGCCTCGCACCGGGCGGGCCCAAAACCAGGGTTAACCCCTGCTGCCCAGCGTGCGTAGCTTTTAGGGACGGTCACCAAGAGCTTTCGCCCTTTTTTAAGGGTTTGGTGTGGCCTGAGTGGGGGAAGATGCTCGGCGTCTGCCCTCCCCACGGCCCCGTAGGGAAGGGTCCGGTGCTGCTGGCGGAGCAGCGCCCCCGACGCCGGGCTGCGGCGGGCAGCGTCAAACCATTCCCAACGCTTCCTGGCCGGTGCGAAACGCCCCAGCCCGTGGCCGCTCGGGGTGCTTTGGCGCTGGGCGTGCGGAGCGCCACGGCCGGGAGCACCCTGCCCGGCGGTGGGGGCCCTCGAGTTGCCCCGCTCCCTGCAGCTTCGGGACCCCCGTGCCTGGCAGGGGCTGGAAGCCTCTCCCGGCGCGTGGCTCACCGGGTCCTCAAGGGAGGGGGCTTCCGGAGCACGGCTCGGATCTTCTGTGCCGTTGTGCTTTATTTAGTGGGACTTTTGAAAGCTGCTGGGGTGCTCCTGGGGGGCTTATGCTCCCGAAACAGCCCTGTGTTTCATAGAATCACTTTGGTTGGAAAAACCCTTTAAGCTCATCGAGTCCAACCTTAAACCCAACCCTGCCATCCCACCCCCAAACCATGTCCCTAAGCACCTCGTCCATCCTTCTTTGAAAGACCTCCAGGGATGAGGGATGAGGAATCCCAGGGTTTAAGCTTTCATTGTTGTCACCACATTTTCCCGGCAAATTTTGCCGAGCAGGAGATGGGATGGCATCTTCCCTCAGCATCCAAGTGGGGCTCCTGTTGAGCGCAGCCTTTTGGGAAAGGCTGGAGTGGGCAACGCAGGGCTTAGCCCAGGCCGTGCAGCAGATACTGGGCTGGTCGGAGCTGATAACCTGTCCTGCTGGCATCTATGGATAAAAAACCCATAGCAGCAGGGACATCTCCCAGCTGGGTTCTCCAGCCCTTGGGCGGAACGAGGCCATCGCTTCCGAGTACCAGGGAGAAGCTGTCGCGGTGGATGCGACGCCGCGCCGGCCCCAGGCGGGGGGCGAGCGTTTGCTGATGGGCTTTGCCCGACCAAAGGCCTGGCTCTCGCCCGCGTCCTCGGGGCGCGTCGGACGGCAGCGTTTTTATTGATCTCTTCTCGGTTATTTTGAGCCGTGGGTTAGGCAATAGAATCAAAAACGAAGCAGAAAAAAGCTTTCGGACACGCTCCGGCGTTCGGAAGCTGCGGCTGGAGCGCGGGTGCCTGCGCCGCGGTTCCCTCTGCCGCCCGGTGCGTGGGTTGTGGGTGCAGCGTTTGGTGACGGGGACGTTGTCCCGTGCCGGGGTACGCGGCGCGGCCTCCCCACCCTTCAGCACAGCCATGGTTGTGTCGCTGCGACGCTGCACGTGCAAACGGTGGGTGCATGGGGGGGCTGGGGCGGGGGGGGGGCCTGCCTGGGGGTGGGTGGATGCATTTATTTCCAGAAATGAAAAGGAACTCTGGCGGTGTTTGGGAAGAAGCTCCGCGTTGTCCCTATGAGTTTTTGTCGCTAAAGAGAAACAGAGCCCGGGGGCTCCAGCATCTCTGTGGGCTTGGTGATGCCCCGGTCCCTACAAAAAACAACGGGGGATGGGATAAAACCCTTTAAAAATGGCCCCCCTGCCCTCCTGCTCCCCCTCGCATGGCCTCTTGGAAGGGTGTGCTGGGTTAAACCCAGTCCTTGCCAGCAGAACGCAGGTTTTGGGTTGGAGCGAAGGATTTCTCAGAAGGCAAAGGTGCCCCTGCCCCCAGGGGTCTGCTGGAGCCTGGGGGTTGGCTCCTGGGGTTCCCCGGCTCTGTGCCCCGTGCCCCGCAGAAGGGGGAGAAGCGGGGCTGGGGCTCGAGGAGCGATCCCCAATCTGGGCGAGAGACCCTGACCCGGAGGCTGCGCGGCCGCCGGGCTCCGTTCCTCTCTCCGGCGGGAGCTCTGCGCGCGGGGTTCCGGCCGGAGCTGCCCCGGGAGCGGGGGTGACTGAGCTCGCACGCCTGATGCCACGCACACTAATTGCCCTGATGTCTTTTGTTTCCTTTACCTTGTTCTCTGCTGCATCTGCTGCTGTGCCGCTGGGGTCTGTCTCTCTGCTCCTGTCTGTCCCTGTATGAATCCTGTCTGTCTCCTCCTCTGCCTTCCGCTCCCGTTGCCCTCCAGACCACCGCCCGGCGGCCCAAGGTGAGCAGCTGCGGTCGGGGGGGCTCCGAGCACCCCCTCTGTGCTGAACGCGAGCGCTCGGGCAGCGCTGACCCCCAGCGGGATCCGTCGCTGCGGACCCCGGGCAAAACGGCTGCGGGGAAGCGGTGCGGTAACGCCGGGCTGCCTGGCTGGCAGAGCACGCTGCCTGGCGTCCCGTGCACGGTGCCGCGAGCTTCGCAGCGACTGCCAAGTGCCTGGGGTGCTTCTCGGGGGGGTCTCGAGGGCGCCTGTGGGAGGGGAGAGGTGAGAGCCCCGAAGTATCGTCCAGGACCATGCCGATTCCAGCAGAGCCGCTCGCCCTTCCAGCTCTGCCCCTAGCCAGCAGGGGCACATGGTTGGAGGGGGGACAAGCAAGGGAGATAAATCCTCCAGGAGCCCTCAAATCCTCCAGGAGCCCTCAAATAGCCATGGGATGGTTTGTACACTATGAACCTTTTTTTTTTTTCCCTCTTCTGTGCGGGGGTACGCTGCAGGGGGGATTTATTGTCACTGCCTTGTACAAGAACCTCAAACCAGGGCAGCGGCGGCTTCATTCAGTCCCAGGGCAACTGGGATCCCAGGTGCCAGGCATCTAGCTTCCCCCCCCAAAATACCTTGCTAACTGTGATGTTGGTGGTGTAGGGCCAGAGCCCAGGCTGAGATAGAGCCTCCCGGGGAAGGAAAAAGCGTGACAGAAGCGTACGAGCGCGGTGGGAGGTGGGGAGTCCGCTCCTCCCGTAGGATAAAATTCCCTCTCAAAAAAAATTCTCCTCCCCAAACCCCTGAGACACCGCAGGGGTTTTGCTGCGAGTCCCCGCGATGCATCCGCAGCGGGGCAGAGGAGCGAGCCCGAGCTGAGCAGCCTCTGCGGGCTGCTGTGGATTTTGAGGCAGTTTCCCGTCGCAGCTGGGAGCTCACCCTTCACCGGGGCAAGTCCCGGGGCGCTCTCGGTGGGGCGCCGCCATCGCCATGGGTTTGCCTGGTGGTTCTTGTTCTCCGCAGCCCGTGCTGGAGCGGAGCCGGGGGCGCATGTCGTGCGTGACCTCCTCCTGCTCCCTCGGCTCCCGCTGCGCTGGGCAGCGCTGAGGGGGGGTCAAGAGACCCCAGCGTGGATCGGGGCCACTCTGGCCCCCTGCAGCCGTGAGCGCCCCCCGCGAGCCGCTGCATCCTATTGCGCTCGGGCTCGCAGCTGTGTCCACATCGGGCAGGGTCAGCCCGGCTTTCCCTGCCAGCCGGGACCTTCCCACGCTCCCGGGAGCGGGTTTTCCATAGGAACCGTTAGCAAAGGCTGTCCCGCAGCCGTGCAGAGGCCATGCTGCATTTTTGGCCCTTTCCAGAAGAAAGCGCGTCCCTTGGACCTCCCCTGACCCCCGCTGCCGGGGCCAAGCCGTGGGTCTCCAAAGGTTCCCAGCTCTTCCGATGCGGTGAGCAGCGAAACTGCCCCAGCTGCGGCCCTGGCGATGCTGCTCTGCCCCCTCGGGGGCTGCAGGCTCGCTCTGCGACGGGTTTTCAATCCCTAAAGCAACAGGAACGGCGTCCGTGTTCCCAGTAGCGAATCTCTGGGAGTTACCTCTCGGTGCCACGGAGACTGTTCCCAGGCAGGGGCTCGCACCGTCCCCGGGAGACCCCGGGATCGCACCGGGGAGGGGATGGCCGAGCTGCCTGCCCGTCCGTGGGGCACTTTAGCTATTGCAGTCGAGTTAGCTTGGATTTGCCTAAAATAATCTGGGAGCCAGCAGAAGATCCGGCTGCAGCATGGCAGGCGAGCGCCTGGTTTCTCCGTCCCGCTGCCGCTGCGCCAGCAGTGCCCGTGCACGGGCCCGGCCAGCCTGGGGTGAGCCCCCCGCCTCGCAAAAAGCCCATCCGGAGGAGCAAAATAAATCCCCAGGGAATCAATGTACACAGCGTTAGATGCCAGAGAGGCGAGCGCTGCAGAGGTGCGGGTCTGTGCGGGGAGCAGCAGGGGTGTCTGGGGGCCCTGGTGCTTCCCTCGCCCCCGGGGTTGCTGCTCGGGTTCCGCCAGGCTCCGCTGGTTTTCCCTGGGCTCTGGCGAACTCTTGCTGCTCTTTCATTTTCTTCTTCCATTCCCCCAGAATCCTGAGCATCCTCCCCCCGGCTGGCGCAGCCCCGAGACGCTGCCGGTGGCGCTGGCCCAGCAGCGCCTGGCTCAGCCCCCGCGGATGCTTGGCGGCAGATGTGCCCCGGCCGTTTCCAGATGTGGAGGGTGGGCAGGGGCGAGACCTTCCCTGCACCCCTCTCGCTGCGCTTTTGGGGTTCTGCTGTCCCCTCCTCTGGAGCTGGAACACTTAACCCCGCGGAGCGTGTTTCTGCTCGGCAAACCCTCGCGAGTCCCCGCTCCGATCCCCTCTGACGAGCTCGCGCCATCAGCAGGGTCTGTCCCCCCATCCCGGGGCCGCGGGGCTGAGCTGCCCGTGCTGCCCTGGGCCTGCTCCGGCGGCGGCAGCGCAGGGGGCTGTGCCGGAGCGAGGAGGGAAGCGTGGCGCCGGCTGTAGGGAGAGGCGATCCCCTACTGCCCCTGCTGCTGCGGGAGGGAGGAGGGGGATGCTCCGCTCTCGGGCCTCAAGCAGGGCTTCTGCACTCAGGAAAAGACCCCGTTTGGTTTCCTACCCGTGTCAGTGGTGTAATAATTTCACCTTTCCCTTCCACGACCGATTATCCATGAATTCTGGCCGAGCCAGGCTTCTCCTGGAGCAGCGTAAGATCACGGCGT
Source organism: Gorsachius goisagi (assembly GCA_018403395.1). Classification (NCBI taxonomy): domain Eukaryota; kingdom Metazoa; phylum Chordata; class Aves; order Pelecaniformes; family Ardeidae; genus Gorsachius; species Gorsachius goisagi. The sequence goes on along the minus strand of BOSO01031004.1, from coordinate 6,151 downwards.
TCACGCTGCCGGGGAGTCGCTGCGGCAGTGCCGGTCCTCGGCACGCTGCAGGTCAGGTACAGCCAGGGCTGCTTTGCCATCCGTGTCCCCGCTGTCACCGTCCTCTCCGCCAAAACCCAGGGTTGTGCCTGACCCAGCCCTCTCCCTGTTGGGGCTGGAGCGTGGTCAGTCCTGGCCCCGCTTCGTCCCGGCCCCAGCGGGTAAGTACGGGCCATGTGCGAGAGCCTAATGCACTCCGAAATTTTCCTCTGGGTTTCCTCTGTGCTGGAAACGCGGGTCTGGGAGACGGTGGTTGGCCTGGAGAAACGCCCTGGTGAGCGGAGAACGCAGCGGCTGAAGCAGCGTCGAAGCGCGCAGGGCGACGGGGGCCGTGGTCTCCCGTGAAAAGCGCTCCTCTGACTTTCTCCTTTGACCGTGGTGTTTTGCAGCCCACCCGGACCCCCAATTCTGCAGCATCCAGCGGCACGGCTGGGCCCTCGGGCTCAGCCTCCGCCTCCGGCGGGGAGATGAGCAGCAGCGAGCCCAGCACGCCTGCTCAGACGCCGCTGGTGGCCCCGGTTATTCCAACTCCCTCCCTGACCTCTCCGGTGGCACCGCCGGTTCCCTCGCCCACCAAGGTAAGCTGCGGCCGAGGTAAGCTGGGGGCTCTGCCGCTGGGGAGGGGGGAGAAAACCTGCCCGTGGCGCTGGTGGGAGGATGAGGAGAAGGGGAGGAAGAGGGCCTCTGAGGGCTCCCGGTGGTGGTCGCCGTGTGACCGGCCGTGGGGCCGTGCTGGGTTTCGGCACCACGGAGCAGAGCAGCCCGGCGGCCGGGGGGCAGAGGGGAGCGAGCAGGGCCGGGCTGGGCGAGGGGTTGGCCACGGACGGAGGCAGAGGCCGGCACGCAAAGCGGGAAGGACGCTTCCCAAGGGAAGGCATCCGTGCTTGGCTTCATTCCCGATGGGCGTTCTGCCTTCCCGGCTCCCCGCGTGGCGTCGGAGCGGGGGTGAAGGTGCTGGGGGTCGAGGCTCTGAGTGAGAGCTTGGACCGCCCGGTGAGGGGAGGGTCCGACCGCCTTAAATCCGGAGGAGGTCCTGAGCTCCGCCACCGCCACCAGCCACTGGTGCTGGGCGAACTGGGGCGCAGGGACCAGAGCGGATGCGCTTTGGGAGCGCCCCTGCCTTCGGATACAAAACCCCCTTGGAGAGGCCGGCTCGTTCCCAAACGTGGGTGTTCCTAGTGACTCTGGCAGCACCCTTATTCCATTTTCCATCTTTAAAATAGTTTTTCATTACTTCCGTCCTGCTTTCTATTAATTAGTTACAATTAGAGCTCCTGAAAGATTTAGGGCACGAGGGCAAAGAATTGATAGCGGGAGAAGCCAGCGCCCTCGCTCCGAGGCTGTGCATTGTGGGAGAGGCTGGAAAAGCCACGGGGGCTGGTGGGAAGCAGGGGTGTCCCCGCTCCCGAGCTGCCCCCCAGGACTCTGCTAACGCGTTTATCTGACGGGCGCAAAGCCTGCCCATCGATGGCTCCTGGACGTCCAGGGCTGGGCAAGCAGCAGGGCAGAAATCCGCCTGGTTTTCCTGGGACGCCTGGCATCACCTACGATTTTGTTTTTTTCAAAATCCGTTCCTTAATCTCACCCAGCTTTGTGATTTTTAAGCTCCAGTCGTGAGGCTGCTGCCCTTGCTGGCAGCCGTTTGCCCCGGTACCGCTGCGCTGGCGTCAGCGTTTCCCTGGCTGATCCGGCCAAGAAGGAACTGGCAAATACAGGATCAGTTTTCCCTGGTGGGAGCTCACCGGGGGATTACGCGGCCGCTGCTGGGGGGGATTCAGGCTGGATGTAAGGAAGAGATGTCTTACGCTGAGGGTGGTGAAGCCCTGGCGCAGGTTGCCCGGGGGGGGTGGGAGATGCCCCATCCCTGGAAGCAGCCGGGGTGAGGTTGGACGGGGCTCGGAGCAGCCTGGTCTGGCTGGAGATCATGGAATCACGGAACGGTTTGGGTTGGCAAAGCCCTTTAAGCTCCCCCAGCCCCACCGTTCCCCAACCCCTGCCATCCCCCCCCCAAACCCTGGCCCTCAGC